>CATIWQ010073325.1:0-10534 GCA_949673415.1 Euphorbia schlechtendalii | reverse complement strand
GAATAAAGTGGGTTGCGGCACAAAGAGGCACAGAGAGGAGAAAAGGGAAATAATTAGGCTGAAAGAAGTAGAAGGTTAGCCTTTTATATCTAGGTTAAAGGAGTAAACTGAAATGGGCTTTTAGGATTAAAAGGAGAACATGGGCTATAGTGGGCTTAAGGTCTAAAGAGGAGCAAAGCCACACAGATAAAGCCTAACAAGTAATTTAATAAGTGGTATTTCAAACTTAATCAGAGCAAGTGCACATAAATTTGTTAAATCAAATTAACTATGATCAAGAAGAAGTTATACCTTAGCAAGAATGCATCATTATTATCCATACAAAATTATTGTTTAATACATTTCTAATATATATGTTTCATAATTATTAGTAGTGGACTTATTTCATAAAAATAAATCTTCAGAACTAGTGGTGTTGGTTTTCATCCTTCATCTCTAAATTTAAAAAATAAAATTATCAAATGTTATTTTTTTTCCATAATCTCAATTTAAAATTGAGTCTTTATTACTATTCATCACCGACAAACAATTTACCCAAAAAATAGCAATTATCTTGTATATACATCATGTGATGGACTTGCCATTATGAATTGTTACGATTTACATTTAGGTTATTTAACATATCGAGAAGCTTTGGTAAAGTAGGAAACAACAACCCCTCTAATTAAAAAATATTCTAATATATATTAAATATATAATTTTAATTTTTTTTATTTCAAGTATATAATTTGTGTTTGATAAGATCTGACCAATTTTGACGAAAATTATCAACAGAGTTTTTGAACAAATTTCTAATTATTTGATAAGCAATAAAAAGTTTTTTTGAGAAATCATGTTTCATTTTCAATTATTTAAAATCAAAGGGGTTTGTTCTGCACTTGAGAATGATTTATCAAGCTCGGTTAATCTTTTTAATTTTGAGTGTTCTGCACTTGAATGAAAATTTGAATCAGATCATTTTCATCGCAACAAATAATGATGTGATGAACACTTTCAACTCCAGCAATCTAGTCGAACAATATTCATTCCTCATCATTGGATAAAGGGAGTAATTCTACCTTAGAGGTAGCACATACGGTATCTTAAATAACTTTATCATGAAAAGGTAATTGAATCTGAATTTATTGTGAGATACTAAAATATCGATTTTCATGCACACTAGATATATTAGTTTGTGCCTTTGTTTATTTAGGTTGATGAACTTTAGCAGAAACTAAACGAGAGTACCTTCAATTTCAGAACTCTCTAGACTTTTCAAAGAGATATTATGAAGACGTGGTAAGTTTTCTAAATGATAAAAAAATATTGTGTATATACTAATACATAATTCACTATACCAAAATGATGACATTATCTTTATTACTATTAAGTTGCTCAGCTCAAGGAAGATTTATCAAAGAAGATTAGCACAGCAGAAGATTCATCAACGAGTGTACCTTTTCACTTCATTTTGCAAGCTCCCCTCTCAAAAAAACAATTTCTGCTATGTTGGTCTGAGACCCTGAAGAATCCGGAGTCCTTAAAGAATACAATTCTCGGTGTCTTTCCATAGCCTCGCAATAAACTACTGAATTATCAAACAAATGTGCTGGCTCACTTTGAGTTCTTAACTGTTTAGAATGGAATTCCATCAATACATTACAGAAATCAGCCCAATCTTGGGGGAATACTTTACCCCTCATAAATTGTGCAATGGCGATCAATGTCTTCGGATAATCCCCACAAAAATCAGAAATCTTTCTAGCTTTTTTGTAAACCTCAACAACACTCCCAAAGCCAACAATTTGATCGAACAACATCCATCCTTCATCATCGGTTAAAGGGCATAATTCTACCTTAGATGAAGCATGCATGGCATCATTAACTACTCTATTGGAAGTGGTAAAAACAATTTGAGCCAGGTTTTCATTTAGAGAAGGAACACCCAAATCAAAGAGATCAGCCTTTTGTTTTATGACTTAAGTAAAAAAGATCTCTGTCTCTCTATTTTGTTAGGACTTGAGTTCAGATGTATAGATAGATCGTGGAAGTTTTTGTACAGCTAACGAATAGAACGCTTGTAATGAAAGCGTCAAACAAAATGCTTGTAGTGAAAGTGTCAACAAAATGATTGGTTCAACTGAATGAGTAGAACGCATGTCCATATTTAAGTAAATGCAATATGATTTTGTTTCTGCCAAATGTATATTACATCTAAATTCCTTGTCTGTGATGATTGATTTGTTTCTTCCTCGATCTCGAATTTCTTAGTTTTTTCTAGTTTGCTTGATTTCTTTATTCTTAGGCGTAAGCTATGTTTTATTTCCTTACTTGAAAGTTGATGTGATTATCATATGGGGCTTGCCTAATAATTAGCTGAATTCTTATTTCATTTCATAGTTGTTAAGTTTTTTGCTTGAATGTTTAAATGTTACAAGCAATATCTTTAGCATCAAACTTTTGAGCAAATGTATGATGTTGCAAGTAATAAGGCAAATACTTGAAATTGGACAACCTTAACTGATATCTCTGCAGCCTCAGGTAGAGTGAATGGTACACTATATATTCTTGTTGCATGTTATGCCCACTTTACCGTTACTCTGTGGATATTGCCGTGAAAATAAAGGGGATTTTATGGGATAACGATAAAAGTGCAAAGATATTTTAAGCGGTGCCATGTACCAATTACTAAAAGCTCATACTCCGAAATATTATTTTTCTTTTTACCCGAAATCGTCAAACCTTCTTTTTTTTCTTGCCATTCCATATTCCATATTCTTTCAACAATTCAGATCGCCATGGCTAAGCTTGAAGGTGAGTTCCACAACATATTTCTCAACCGCACAACTTCCATCGAGTTAGCCGTCGATCTTGACACTTTTGTCCACTCCTTTGTCGGAGACAAATACGTATACGAAGATCAACTAGCTATCGATGAGATTCGAGATCCAGTCTGGCGAGCTAATTCAACAGTGAGTATTAGTAGCACTACCTACCTATCCACCAACGATATTAGCGAGATCAATTTGACTTAATCGGAATCGATGGTGAACCTGGAGTTGATTGCGTACCGGTTGGTCTCCGCCGAAAAATTTCAATCAATTAGGGATTTGAAAATTGAAATTAGTTTGATGCAAGCTTGTCAACATGATCATTGAAGAGTCGTTTTGATTTTGATGCCAATGTGAGTAATGAAATTTCCAATTGTTCATTTTCAACATTTTACAAAACGAAGGTTGTGTAAAGTTGTGGAATTGTGGACTCAGATACAGAGATCATATTATCTTATCTTAATATTGTTATCGCATTACACTTGTGGAATCAGTTGATTATATGGCTACCTTCTTCTTGCTTCCTTGCTGAATCAGAGATCAATTATCTTAATGCAACTTTCTATTTTTTTTGTCCCTTTATTTGGTGTTGTTTTTGTTGATTCTAAAATGCTACTTACTCTAGCTTTTTATGCTTCCTTTTGAATTTTGAATTTAAGTTGATGCCATATTCATAATGATGATGATCTTATGTTTATTGTTCATTTCTGATGTTTCGGTTAGTGTACTTCGCCTTTATAAGCAATTATTACGATGATGAAAGATTTGTGACTTTTCTTTCTACATTTTTCTTTTCGAATTTAGTTTTCTGATTGTCTTTTCCATTTGTGATTATTCAAATTGAATTCGAAAAAAAGGTAGACTTTAATCACTTTTGTTTCATTAGTTTTTATTAATTAGTGTTGAGTAAAGTATACATCAGATAACCGACTTGTTCATCTGGTATAACAGCTCGTATATCAGGTATAACAACTCGTATACTAAGTATAACAACTCATACACCAGGTACAATGCCTTCATACATGTTTTTTGTTGCAAAAATCAATTACGATGAAAGAGTTATTATACATGTATAAAGTCTACATTGTATGATTTTGGCTGTAAAATTGAGTAAAATCTTCAAACAGAAGACTCCAATAACTAGTATACCAGGTATAACAACTATTATACCCGGTATAATGTCTTTATAAAATGGATTTTGCTGTGAAATCGAGTATGATATAATGTCTTTATAAGAGCAATTATACATGTTATAGGTTTGTCAGATTTGTTTTGTTCCAAAAAATTTTTTTATACCTGGTATATTAGTTTTTATAACAGGTATAGCGAATTTTCAGATTTTTTTAATTTTGAAAAATATCAAATTGTATATCATTTTAAAGATAAACATAAGACAAACACAATAGTCAAAAGAATCAAATCGAAAAAAATCAACAGCTTGTGAAATATGTTCGTCTTAAGTTAAAAAATCAAATTATATAAGAAAGAGAGAGTGGTTGCAAAAGAAAGGAAAAAAAAAAAAGAAAACGAAGATTTAGAAGAAGGGGTAAGTGAATATTTTGTTGCTATGGTAAAAACAAAATTATTTTACCCAAATAAGGGATTCACTTGTATTTCTCGAAAATAAATGCGCGCCCTTCAGGTTTCTCATTCATCGTCCTATTTTTCTTCTCTAGCAGCCTCAAAAGAGTATGCAAATTGAACGGGATACCAAGAGCTTGAATCCAAGTAAAACCCCGAGACAAACGCTATGTGAAATTGAAAATAGACTTGTTTGGATAAATTTTCAGACTGGAAAACAATTACACAAGCATGATGAAGAAAACTTTAATGAATAGGACACAAATGTAAAACACACTTCCCAAAGCTACAAGTTCAAAACCGAGCCTTGAATTAATCTTCCTATAATAAGAATTGAATTAGGAATATCTAGCCTTGAATTCTTATTAAAACTCTTAAAAAAATAGATGGAAAACACATATCAAAGCAAGTTAAAACCCTTTAAAAAATTGTTATTGGTACATCTATATGTAAAATTTATTTATTGCATTAGGAGTGTCTAGCCTTGAATTAATTTAGCTTTGATAGGAATTGAATTGGGAATATCTAACCTTGAATTATTATTAAAATCTTAAAAAACAGGTATCAAAACGCTGAAAGAAATTAAAGTGCCCCCAAGGCGCACTTGAGGCACGCCTTAGGGATGCTATCTCACCTGTTACATGGCGAGGCACCAAGGGCAGCACGCCTTTGACAACTATGGTTAATGTGAGTGCAATTTACATGATTTTATAGATCCTGTGACATATGCCTGCATAATTTCACCATCTTCCTCAATCTTTATTACTAATGTTGCAATGTATGCATTCAATAACTTTAAGTAGCTTATGGGAATAGTCCTAACTACTGAAAAAATGATGTTCTAGTCTGAGTAAAGTGTGTAGTTCATAATGCGAATTATTAGCAAGTCCTGAAAGATATTGTTTGGGTTGCCAGACCAAGTGTGCCAGTAGATACCATTTCTCCTTTTATTGTTTTCTCTTCTTAAAGATTGTTTGAGTACTTTACTTTACATCCAATGCTCTGCTAAGAATTGCCCATTTGAAGCAGCGTGTTGTTACATACTTGTACAAGATACCGGATGTTCTGTTTGTTTAACAATAACAACTGTTGCATATATGAATCCTGGAAGCATACTATCCACCGAGGTTATTAATTTAATTTCATTTAAGATTTCATACACTTTGCCTTGGCTTTTTGCATAGTAGTTTTATTGATAAGTAACTTTTTATCCTGATGTAATTGACTTGATGGTATCGGATGCAAGGTGTATTGTATGGTTTATTTGGATTTGGTGTGAATTAAGTGTAATGTTACATTGTATGCGTTCAATGACTTTAAGTAGATTCTGTAAAATGTCTAGTTATGTGTGAAAGGCATAACCTTGTTGGTAAATGCCGTTTTGTCAATTATACGAAATTAGGAATAACATATTCATGTAAAGTTGAATGGCCGAGGAATGTCTCATAGTTCGGTCCAATCTTAAACTTCTCCATTTCTCTATTTTATTTGTCATAAATCTCAATTTTATTCATTGGGCATAAACTTCTCCATTCCTATTTTGTTTCCTCTTGATAAGTTGAATAGTTCTTCTATTCAATCTCCATTTGTGTCTCCTAAATTTCGTAAATGACTCCTTTAAATTACCAAAACAGGTATTATTCAGTTAGAATTTCTATATTTGAATAAAAAAATTATATAACGTTTTCAATATTAATAAAGGGGTTGGCAACTTTCAAGCCTTCCTACAAAAGCACAATTGCACGATATTGCGGCAACTACTCTACTCTCACAACTGTTATAAATGGAGTATTTCATTGGCTTATTAGCCTTTGATTCGGTAAGAGAGACATTTCTTGAGTTGATTTTACATGAGGAGAAACTCGGGAAGCTACAAATACCTGAAGCTAGTGGTAATTATCGTAACCTTATAAGGCGGCTGCCAGCTGGTATCATAACCTCGTGAGAACTCAAAGGAAGTCTTTGTCTTTTTTATTCATACGATGGATCAATGGATGCCAAAGAGATATGGATGATGAAAGAACATGGAGATCATAAATCTCGGGTTCATTTGTTTAGTATTTCCGGTTCAGCAAATTGGGTAAATGTGAGTTCTCTTTATAAGCCAATATGTATAACGAGCAAGAATGAAGTAGCGACCATCTTAAGTTGAGAGAGAGAGAAGAGCACCGGCTTTGAGGCAAAAGCACATTTAATTTTCGGAGCGGCTTAGATAGACTAATATCAAAGTGCAATTATGTTTCTTGTTTTTTGAACATGTTCGTGTTATGATTAATTGTATTTAATTACTATTCATGAAATGATTTCATTCAATGTGAATCTTTTTAAAGTTGAAACCTAAACACGTGTTGTGTAATGCTTTTTGCTTAAGGCAGCCAACAATTTACAAAGTGGGTGGAGTGCCTAATGTTGCTCCTAATTATAGATGTGTATGAAAATCCAAATATAGGAAAGTGAAACTAAAACCATTCAACTCGAAATTTGAAAGATCTAAAAGATGGACTAAAGTCGAACCAAACTGCATTCAGCTTTGCAGTGATAACAAGTAAAGAGGTAATAATTTTTAGTGTTTAAATTTGTAAGCAGCAATAACATTACCAAAAGAGCTAGTCCATTACCATCTATCCACATATTGACTGGGCATCAACATTTAACCAATAAGAAGTATCATATAAACATGTCAGCAAAATTTACAAGCAAAAGCATCAGTAGGCGGCATGCTTGCTTAATTTCATAACAGAATCATCATTTATCGATATTCAAAACAGTAAAAAAGAGAGCAGTAATTTAGTAGGATAATTCTAACATTTGGAATCCATCATTAATATTCCCCATTCTAAGTTTTTACCATCCCCGTATCTTAACATGCTTTAGAAAACAAAACATCAGTAAGCTTTCTTACCTTCTTTACGGACAAAAGCCTATATGCTGGTTAACATAGCGTATCTTATCCTCCAGAGTACATTTTCCATCCCTCCTAAGTACAGAAAACAGATTATCATACATTTACCCTTTTTAGACAGCAAAGCAAAGCAAAACATCATTATTACCTGCCCGACCATACGATATCATCATAACTGGATTTGAAAGCACTTCGAGCAGCCTCGTCTTCCCATCGAAGCTCATTCCACCAATCGAGAGTCCCTTCGATCGCCAAATCGCACCCTTTTGCACTATTAGTGTTCAGCGGAAGCTTCTTCAGCATCGGGCATCCACATACACGCATCACTTTTAGATGCAGGAAGAGCTTTGGTTCCCGACATATACTCTTCAAATTCGGCAATCCTATTAATTCAAGTTCTCGGATCTTTGCAAACGGATCCGGATCCTTGCCCCCGATTTCTGTGCTTATTTCTTTTAAATTTTCACAATACCTGACAACCAGTTTTGTCAAGTTTGGAGCACGGATAACCCACCCCAAGTCCTACAAATGATGGCAGCACGAAATGTTCACCCTACGAAGGCTATCATAACCTGTCATTTTGCAGATATGATAAAATGATCCTGTTGTGGTTCTCAAAAGTCTAGCATAGGAAGGTCCGATATCTTCCAAGAGTAAGGATTGAATACACTTTGATAGTTTGCGCTTGCCGAGTACATAATGGTAGATATCCACATCCTTTATTGTGATGCTCAAGGCTTTCAAACATTCTGACCTTTCCAAATCTTCCACGGAACATGGAAGGAGGGTGCGTCTCGATCCAAGCATTCGAAAAACTTGAAACTGCTTCAACAGGCCTAGCAGCCGTATCGGAAAGAATAGAAGCTTCCGGGTGAACTCCAAGTTAAGGCATTTCAACCTTTCCAGCTTCATCACCTCCCGAGGTAAACGCTCTATTTCAGTGTGAGAAATATCGAGATGCTGCAGCGAAACCAGTTCTAAAATTTCTTCTGGAAAATCTGTTAATCCAGTATGTGACAAGTCTAGGACCATTAGCGACTTGGTGTACCAAACAAGAGTTATCGCCCCCAGCTCAGGGTTGCCGGAAAATAACAACGTCGATAAATGAGGAGGAGGAGGAGGTTTTGCTATACGGCGAATCGAAGGACCATTCAATGACATGATCCTGGCATCTTTCCACCCTCCAACAGGTTGTGCTTTTCCGAATCGATCCACGGACAGCACGAAGTAGTTTCGTTTCTCGTCCTCAACCTCGCATGCTATCCACAAGCACATGTCTCGGATCAGGTGGTGCACTTTCACTGCTCCAACTTCATATGCATCTTCCAGTAGAGAAGAATCGACAAGTGCTTCTAGAATGCGGTAGCCCTCGGTAAAAGGGTCGGATTTATCATCTAAGAAGCCCTCACAGATCCATTTGTCGATCAGCTGTTCCTTTGGAATATCAAAGTGTTCGGGGAACAAAGCGCAGTATAATAGACAAGATTTCATATACGGATGTGGCAAGCAGTCATAACTGGACTTCAAAACTGAAAAAAACATGCCTGAAAGCAGAGTTCTTGATGGTGAGAACAGAATGCTTACCTTGTAGGAAGGAGGAGGACAAAGAAAGCGCACAGCTAACAAGTGCCAGTGGCAGGCCTACACTCTCTCTTACAAGACCACGAGCAATGGTTTCAACATCAGCAAGTGTTTCGATTCCGACCCTGTCCTGAAACAGCCGCCAGGACTTTTCACTTGACAAAGGCTTCAATTGGAAGGTCCTTTTAGCTTCCATTAAGGTGCAGACCGCCTTGGATCGCGTAGTAAACACCACTTGGCAGATGTTCATTGAAACTCCAATGTCTCGAAGCTCAACCCGGTTCCACAAATCATCTAACAACACAAGAATCTTCTTTCCATGTAGTAACTGAGAGATATTAAAATTCTTCCCTTTCCATTGGGAAACAATCTGTTTCGCAATTTCAACCCGCAATTCCTCAGCTTTCACCTCCTCAGAAACTTGCAGCCAAACCACGAATTCGAAATGGCTGAAACTTTGATAATAGAGTTGCGTTAAAAGAGTGGTCTTACCAATGCCTCCCATTCCCCAAATGCCGATTATCTTAACCTTATCCTCAATCAAAAACTTAAATAACTCTTCTATCTCGTTTTCAAAGCCCTGAATTGTAAAATCCCTAGGCAGAGGTGCTTCTGTGTCTCAAAGCTATCAGTTCAGACATAATTTTCGACACCTTATTAGCATAAAGGTTGGGAGGGCAGGGCATGTTTTCCACCATGTAACTTATGAGTTTATCGACTTCGGCTACCTTAATTACCACATCTAAAACCCAAATTCTAACACGACCTTCTGCTATTCCATCTTCTCTTCGCAACACTTCTTCTCTCAGCACAATTAATTCATCTTTTAGCTTCGCCAGCTCTTCCAGACGCATCAATGGTGAAGACATCGACATTTATTCCGACAATAATTTAATACAGTATTTAAACAATATAATTACCAGTTCATCGACTGCTTCCAGATTCCCTTCTCCCTTAGATCTTCTAACCACTTCCAATTTTTTCTTTCCAGTGATTTTGAGAGAACTCGAGGGCTTTCAGATTTGAACAAGTTGGTTTGTTTCCGCCCTCTCCCTTTGTTTCCGCCAATATAAAGTTTTGTCTATGCCTCGGTTTCTCCAAACGGTGTCGTTTAACTAGTTCCGGCCCTTAACTCTGCTTCACTGTTCACATACAAAGGGGATTTTAACTTTTAACTTACATGTATCTTTTAAGGAGATTTTAATCTATAAATCAGATAATGAAGTGTTACTGATAATTTTTTTTAATTTAAAAATTAAAAATAAGATAAAAATTAAAAGTAAATCAGACTTACTTCTTAAAAAAATCACTTATAAGTAACTTTTTAAAAAATTTTGAGAAAGACGTTTAAAATTAATTATGTCATATTTAAATACATAAAACAATATTAACTTTTACACGGTATCATTTTACATTTTAAATTATTAGAAAAAAAATTGAAATGAATCAATCGTGAATTAAATGATATATTGAATCAAATTAATAACTATTCTAACTTCACATGCCTAAAATTCTTTTGTTTTTTTATTAAAAATTTATTTTAATATTTAAAAGGAAATAATCGACCTAATTCATGAAAATATATAAAATCAGTTCATTACTCATTCAGTAGTCTCTAATCAAGATTGTTTACAAGCTTAGACCTGTTAAGCTCAATTTG
>CATIWQ010073314.1:0-11383 GCA_949673415.1 Euphorbia schlechtendalii | reverse complement strand
TACCGTTACCCTCTCTAGCAGTTCATAATATTTCTTGATCTAGAATGAAATGATTCTTTCAAATAAGTTCTCAACTCATTTGGACATGTCTTAATCCCTTTCATTCATCAAGTGGCCAGTGATTCAATTCGATTTGCAAACCGAATGACAATCCTATCACTTCAACACTACTACTAACATGGTCATGAAATATATCGAGCATACCCGTACTTGTAATCCAATATTTAAGGATCCGTTAGTAATATGCGACAACATATTCAATTCTACATTAATAATAAATTGAAATCAAATCTAAGGACTGTTGAGATCTACCTAGCAAGTTGTCTATGATATACAACCATGTGACCTTGCTATGTGGATCGGTCCAACCCCATGTTCTCAACATGTGCGTATGTTCATGATTTATTTCTCAAATAAATCAATCAACATACAAACCTATGATTTTATTCATTCCCATGATTAAAATAGACTTAAGACATTTATGATTTATTAACAGATACTCTAATCTAAATATAGCACAAGATATATAATAGAAAAGATTAATACCTTTAAAATGTAACACAAAATGTAACTCGTCTATTACATATCAATAACACATGTCTAGAATTAGGGCACACCTAACATTCTCTACTTTCTAATTGAAAAATCACAGCAAAAAAGAACCGAGAAAAAGTACAAAAAGGAAGAACAACAAAGCAATGCTAATAACGGGAAAGATCAGGTAAACTACAGGCAATTACAACCTCTTTGACATCTAATTCCAGAAAGTTTACACCCAATTGAAAATGATAAGCTCCCTTTGCCATAAAAAACAACAAGAACATAAGCTAATTTAAAAAAAAAAACAACCTTTTTTATCCACCTTCAGCCACACTTCCCTTCCTAGCCTCCAAATTTTCATCTCTCATAATCCTAACAACTAAGTTATTTTTTAGACTCGCACCGCCACCAACAATTTCCTTGCCTTAAGCTACTCATTGTTTTGCCGTTATTTGCCGGAGTATCACACGAGACCGCATCTACCTTGTTTACGAATTCATCGTCGGCATCAATCTCGTTGCTTTTTTCTGACATAGAAGACATATCGATGGAATTGGGAAATGTAAAGAAAAATTATTTTATGATTTTTTTATTAAAAAATAGAAAACGTGGTTTCCCATTTTATCCCTTGCCACGTTATCATCCTAACTATGTCAAGCAAAGAATCCCTCAATTGTTAAAGGTTTGAAACCTCAAACCCCCTTTAGAGATCCAAAATTTCACAAATTCCGTTTTGAAAATGATCGAAACCACATAGTATTTTTTTTAAGTTTATCATTTTCTTTTTTCTACCCTCTTATTATTGTTAGGGTATAATTTAAAAATTAAGTGGACTTGAAATTTTTTATTCTTTTATTAGTATAGAGATGTCATTATCGTTTAAACACTCATTAGGATGATAATGGTCAAATTTGAACTTGAGATCTAACTCGGATTCATTGGATTTACAAGATTCATATTCATATCCATCGGATCTCACGGATTCGGGTCCGAAACGAATCCAAAATAAAAGTGGAAAGTTGTGAATTCAACCTCTTCAAAATTTATATTTTTATTGAAAAAATGATTATTCAGAGATTGCAAATTGGATTTGGAACTTCAATTTCAGCACACAAGAAATGAAAAAGGAAAACTAAAAAGTGACAATTCCCAAAGAATAAATGTATGAGAATCTCCACATCATAAGTGCTGACTGTGTTGAATTAATTCAACTCAACCGCCTACTAATTGTCAACTATATTGCAATTGGATTCCTCTCTTCTCACTATATAAACACTCCTCTAACACTATACCCTTAACAAACCACACCAAACATCAATCCATCAAACTAAATATTACTCAAACAAAAAATGGCTTCCATTTCTTATGATCCAAGGCATCATCTTCAACTAGGCAAAACCAATCATGGACTCATACTTGAAGAAATCGACGGCCTTATCAAAATCTATAGAGACGGAAGCATTGAAAGACCTACATCCGTTCCAAGCGTTCCTTCTTCTATTGGTTTAGACGAACGCATAACAATAAAAGACGTCATTATTGATAGATATACCAACTTATGGGCACGTGTTTTCGCCCCAAGTTATCTCTCTGGGAGGTTACCTTTGCTTGTTTACTTCCATGGTGGCGGTTTTTGTGTGGGCTCCGCAGCTTGGATATGTTACCATGAGTTCTTATCCAATCTCGCTACTAAAACAAGTTGTGTTATCATGTCGATAAATTACCATTTAGCCCCCGAAAATCGTCTCCCTGCCGCTTATGATGATGGCATCAAAGTAGTTAATTGGGTAAAACAGATTGCCATTCTCAGTTCACCCGATCATAAATGGTGGTTAAACCGTTGCGATTTTTCACGCTTTTTCTTATCCGGTGATAGTGCAGGAGCCAACATAGCGTACAATGTCGCGACAAGGCTAGAACTGAATATAAAACCATTGAACCTGAAAGGTATCATCTTAATCCAACCCTTTTTCGGCGGGGAAACACGAACTTCATCTGAAAAGTACATGATCCAACCCGTGAATTCAGCCTTAACCCTCTCGGCTTCAGATACTTATTGGCGATTATCATTACCCATAGGAAGTAACCGCGATCATCCTTACTCAAACCCTCTAGTAAACAGTGCGAATAAACTTCAGCTTCCACCGCTAATGGTTTGCATATCAGAGATGGATATACTCAAGGACCGGAACTTGGAATTTTGCACTGCCTTGGCTAGTACTGGAACAAGAGTAGAAAAAGATATTTACAAAGGAGTTGGACATGCTTTTCAAATTCTTCACAACTCTCAATTCTCACAGATTCGGATTCAAGAAATGATGTCCCATCTTAGGGCCTTCATCAATCAATAATTATATTTTAAACAATGTGATTTTCAATTAATTTAGATGCTAAAAGTTTGTGTTCTTTTCCTGTTTAATTCAAATTATTCATCTTTTTCCTTTTATTTTGCTTTTGACTTTACTTTTATGATTTTTTTTATACATATTTATTTTAGCCATATATGGACCATATTCCTTTCATTTTTGGGGTTATCAAGTACATATTGAAGGAGAGGATCCCAATAGTATTAGTCAATGAATTTTTATATGCATATGGAATCAAGCGTACAACAACAAAAAGTAGAATTGCATTCAAGGGCGGAAGAGTGCAGGAATAATATAGAACCATAAACTGATAAATACATGAAAGAAAAGTATTGGCTAGTGATTGTGTATAAGAGTTAAGATTAGACCTTACTTATCAGTTTAAGTTAATAGGTAATGTCCCATCACAACTCTTATTTTTTTCATGATAGATCCAAGTAGTGTTAGTCAATGAAATTTCATGTACATATGGAAAGAAGTGTACAACAGAAAAAAAGTAGAAGTGCAGTGTTCGCGTAGAGGCTATTATATTATTGTTGATAGAACTTAATATTAGTCAATGAATTTTCATGTACATATGGAATCATTGTGTACAGCAGAAAAAAGTGGAATTGTAGTGATGCCTCGAAGGACCACCATTAATTATACAGGAATATTGTTAATGGCATCTTCATTTTGTGTGTGTGTATTATATACTATCAAAAGAACTATGTAGAACTTCCATTCCAATGAAAAGTATATGAAATCTTTTTTAATTAATTTATTAAGATAAAATTGTCAGTTGTCATTTCTTGGACTATAAAATATACAGTAATTCTATATTGATACCAGTTGTTTGACACCCGTTGACTCTATACAATCTTCACCATCCATCTTGTTTTCATCTTATGGTGGAGATCTAACTACCCAAAGATTAATGGTGGAGATTGTAAAGTGTAAATGGATGTCAAACAAGTTGGTGTCAATATATAATTGCCGTAAAATATATACACATATTGTATTTCTCAAACCAACAATTTTGATTAACATAATTATGTAATAGCTTGTGAATTATACATGTTGGGCATGGTTGTCAGACCCGGCATGATCCCTCGAACCGGTGTTGGCAAAGTGTCAAGGGTCAATGGATCAATTGAGATTATACCAGAGTTCAACCGTTTGGAATAAATTTGTTAAAAATAATTTTCAATATTTTGCAATATTCAATATGTTACGGTAAACATCAAAATATTGTGTAATATTAAGATTAAAGCTAGTATAAACATAATTAGTAATATTTACACACAAAATTCATTATTTATTAAATAGATAGAAACTATTTGTTTCATATTAATAACTCACAAGAAATCAACTCAACATAATCGAAATATAACTCAAGAATTGAGATTAACAAAAGGAAAAGAAAGAATGAAGAACAGAAGAAAGAATTTAATCGTATTTTTCTTAATTAATTAGATACAATGTTTTACATTTCCTTTTATAGTCATTCAAGTACAAAGACCGTTGTACCCCTTTCTATTCTAGCTGTAACTAAATTATACATCTTGTCATCCCCCCGCAAGTCCAACATCATGAATATCTAGTAATCCCAATTTGTGAATTTGTTCTTTAAAGCAGGAGAATGTAGAGCCTTTGTGAAAGAATCTGCTAACTGATCTCTTGTTTTTACTGTCATTAGATGAATGATGTTGTCTTAAATTTTGCCTCTTATGAAATGACAGTCAATATCCAAGTATTTATTTCGTTCATGGAAAACAGCATTATTTGCAATATGCATGGTTGAAATGTTATCACAGAATATGAGAGCTGGTTGATTCTGTTGCAGTTGTAGATCTTTAAGGATGTAGATTATCCACTGAACTTTAGCTGCTGTTGTTGCCATGGCTCTATATTTTGCCCAGTAGAACTTCAACTCACTGTGTTTTGCTTTTTTGATTTCCAGCTCACCATTGAATTGCCAAGAAAAATACAAAATCTGTGATTGATTTTCTTGTATCTTTATAGTTACCCCAGTCTGAGTTTGTAAATGCTTTCATCTGTGTTCCTGTATCAGAAGAGAAAAATAATCCTTGTGCAGGTGTACCTTTTAGGTACCTGAGGATTCTATGAGCAGCATTCAAGTGACTTTCATGTGGTAATTCAAGTGTTTGTGATAATTGCTGAACAGCAAAAGAAATGTCAAGTCTAGTATTTGTTAAGTATAGAAGTTTTCCTATAAGTTTCCTGTAATGAGTGTTATCTTCAAGCAGAGCTGTTTTACAATGATCAGCAGACTCCATGCTTATAGGAGTTTTACATGGTTTAGCTTCTAGAAAACCATATTCAGCCAACATGTCTAATACATATTTTCTTTGATTAATGAGAATTTTCTTTTTGGACCTCATTACCTCAATTCCTAGCATGTATTTTAGTTGGCCTAAGTCTTTGATGGTAAAACACTTATGCAAGTATTATTTAGTTTCTGTTATACCATTTTGACAGTTACTTGCTAGTATAACATCATCAACATAAATGACTAATGTAATGAATACATTTTTCCTTTTCTTAGTGAACAAAGAAGGGTCTGCTAAGGATTGAATAAAATCATATTCTGTGAGAGAAGTGGTTAGATTGGAATTTCATTGTCTACTAGCCTATTTCAAGCCATATAGAGATTTTGTTAAATGACAAACAGCATTTGGAATGTTAGATTGAATACCCTGTGGTAATTCCATGTAAATTTCCTCTTCCAAATTGCCATGTAGAAAGGCATTATTAATGTCAAGTTGCTCAAGTAACCAATTATTTTTAGCTGCTAAAGCAAGTAACAACCTAACTATGGTTATCTTAGCAAAAGGAGAAAAAGTCTCTAAATAATCTATTCCTGCCTGTTGAGTATAGCCTTTAGCAACTAAGCGCGCCTTATATCTTTCTATTGTCCCATCACTATTTCTTTTTATCCTAAAGACCCATTTGCAACCTATAGGTACTTTTCCACTTGGCAGAGATACTATTTTCCTTGTCTTATTCTTATCTAATGCTTCAATTTCTGCTTTCATGGCATTCTGCCAATTAGCATCTTTGGTAGCTATGGAATAGGATTTTGGTTCTAGTTCTGTACTAATAGCAAAAGAATAAGCCTTTTGTGATGAACTTAATTTGTCATATGTTAGAACAACTGATAGAGGATGCCTTTTTTTTCCTCATACTCATGTATACTTCTATACTCAACTAAAGAACAGGGGTAGTCCTGTAAGTACTTAGGCTGATTATGACTTCTCTTAACTTTTCCTAATGAACTTTTATTCCTTTCAGTTTCTTTTTCCTTATTGCTTATCACATAATGACTACTTTTCTCAACCAGATCAGACTCATACTTACTTTCTTCATAAGGAAATTGGTCTTCATGAAATATAACATTTCTAGAAATACTAATATTCTGTGATTCTAAACCATAAACTGTATATCCTTTTACTCCTTCAGCGTAGCCTAAAAAGATACCTTTAATACCTCTAGGGTTAAATTTGATTCTCTATCTCTTCAAACTAGTGAAATAACGAAGGCAGCCAAAAGTTTTTAAAGACTCATTATCAGGTTTCTTTTTAAACAATAATTCATAAGGACTTTTGTTAGACAACAAAGGTGAAGGAAGTCTATTTATTAAATGTACAGCATGCCCAACAAAGTAATTCCAAAAAACTTTTGGTAATTTACTTTGAAATTTCAAAGCTCTTGCCACATTTAAGATGTGCATATGCTTTCTCTCCACCAGGCCATTCTGCTGTGGAGTTTCCACACATGACTTCTGATGTTTAATACCATTTTGAACATAAAAGGAAGCTAAATTAAACTCAGGACCATTATCAGACCTAACCACCTTAACTTGTTTTTCAAACTGAACATTTATCATTTTGTAGAAATTCTTAACTACATTTGAAGCTTCTCCTTTTTCTTTTATCATAACCAACCATGTAAATCTAGTATGATCATCTATGATAGTTACAAAGTATTTATAACCATCCAAAGACATAGCAGTTGGTCCCCAAATGTCAAAATGAACAATTTCAAATGCATTAGAAGTGTCAGATTTTGAAATAGGAAATGGTAGTTTTTTAAGTTTTGCTTTATAACAAACATCACAAACCAAATCAGAAGATACAGTTATATCAGGATATTGTTGCCTTAAAATTAGAAGTAGACAAG
This sequence comes from Euphorbia schlechtendalii, assembly GCA_949673415.1. Lineage (NCBI taxonomy): Eukaryota > Viridiplantae > Streptophyta > Magnoliopsida > Malpighiales > Euphorbiaceae > Euphorbia > Euphorbia schlechtendalii. The sequence goes on along the minus strand of CATIWQ010073314.1, from coordinate 4,295 downwards.
TGTCCTAATCTATAATGCCAAAGGTCTTCCTTATTACAGGCAATTGAAAAAACTAGATCATTATTAAAAAGAATAACATTACAGGCTGTAGCATTGAGTTAATATAAGCCATTTGAAATCTCAGCTAAACCAATCTTCTTCTTGGTCATAGCTTCCTGTATAATACATTTTTCAGCTGAAAATAACAACTCAGAACCAAGTGTAGCAGTTAATTTAGTAACTGAAATCAGATTATATTTAAAGGTTGGAACATACAAGACATCATACAGATTTAACTTTTCAGTTATATGAATTTCTCCTGTATGAGTGATACATAATTTCATGTTATTAGGTAGCAACACATTCCAGTTTTTAACTTCCTTCATATTTCTAAAGTTATGTTTACAACATGCAATACGGTAACTTGCCCCTGTGTCTACTAACCAAACATCATTGGAATTAAAAGAAGTATATGAGTTACCTGAAGTTGTAGCAAGTGAACACTCCTCTGATATTTCAATCGAATCCTGTGCAGGTATGAATCTTGTTGTTGCTGCAAAAGAGTTCTTCTGAGGAACATTGCCTACACCATTCTGCATTTGTTGGAAAGCTTGCACCAACTAAGTCATTTGACTAGAAGTAAAAACATCATTGCTGTTGTATGTAAGTCCATCTTTTACAGGTTCACTTTTGTCATAATAATCTTGCTCAAAATCATCCTGATCAGGCATCTTTTCTCCACTCATGACCAAATTGGCTCTGTTTATTTTCTGCTGTATATGAGGAGGATAACCATTCTTGCGCCAGCAATTATTCACAAAGTGATTCCCATTGCAAAAAGAACACTTTCCTTTTCCAGGTCTCCTAAAATTTCTACCATAATTCTGACCAAAGTTTTCATTGTTCCCAAAATTCCCTGAACCATTACTAACAACGTTTCCTGTACTACCTTTTCCAAAATTTCCAGCAATATTACCATCATTTCCAAAATTCCCGGCATAGCTACTATTGTTTCCAAATTTGTTCACATTTCCTTTTTGAACAAAAGCTACCATATCACTCAATGACTCCGATTCTTTATCTTCTAAAAAGAATTGATTTTCATATTGTAATACTAAGGAGAAAACTTTATTCATGTTAAGCAAGGGCTCCATAACCATTATTTCAGATTTTACATTCGCAAAAGCCTTATTCAGTCCTCTTAAAAAGCAAATCACCTTATTAGATTCATAAGCCCTTCGAATCGCATTACTAAGATTACAGAAACAACCATTACAAGAACATACAGGTAATGGATTAAGCTCACTATACTCATCTCAAAGATTTTGCAAAGATGCGAAATACTTTGTTATAGACCTAGGACCTTGCGAGATTGTGAAAATTTCTCCTTGCAAATCAGCTAGCCTGTAAATATCTGACTGAGAAAATCGCTCCTTAAGACTATTCCATAAAGAACTATCTAACTCAAAATTAAGAGCAGTTTGCGCTATAGATGGAGATAAAGACTTTATAAGCCATGTAAGAACATATTGTTACATCTCCTCCATATGCTAAACAAATGATTATCAGTACTAGGTTTTTCAATCGTTCCGTCTATAAACTCTACCTTATTCTTAGACAAAAGTGCCATTTTCATAGATCTGGCCCAGCTATGGTAATTGCCTTTATCAAGAAGCGGTGTAACTAAAATAAGAGATGGATTCTCACCAGGATGTAGGTAGTATGGACTGTTTTCATCAATACGCGGCTGATTTCTTCCCATTCTAAAAAAAAAACTGAAATCGCGAACAAGAACAAACCGAAAAGAAAAGATGCGGAAGCTTATTAGAACAGAGATCTACGCTTTGATACCATCACAAGAAATCAACTCAACATAATCAAAATATAACTCAAGAACTGAGATTAACAAAAGGAAAAGAAAGAATGAAGAACAGAAGAAATAACTGAATCGTATTTTTCTTAATTAATTAGATATAGTGTTTTACATTTCCTTTTATAGTCATTCAAGTACAAAGACTGTTGTACCCATTTCTATTCTAGCTGTAACTAAATTATACATCTTGTCAATAACAATATAAAATTAATCTTTCAAAAAAACAAAGAAATAAAAAAATTTTAAAAACATTTACAAAAACCTATGATCAATAGTTAAAACCAAGAAAAGTATCTATAATATTGGTTTGAAATATATAAATGCAAATATTGACTTTATAACGTTATAATACAATTTTTTGCAATAGAAATTGAGAAAATGGAGATAGAAAACAAAAGACTTTGTAATATTTAACTTGAATAAAATTTTAAATAGTCTAGACTTTATATGTTTATATTTGAAAAAAAAATTAAAATTAATTTAAATTTTATCTAATTATTGACTTGTAACTCGCTCAGGATCACCAAGTCAATAGTCCAACCAATCGAGTCAATGAGTTTTTAGCGGGCTGCTTGTATAATGAATTTTTAGCATAAGTTGGCATGTTCTTGTCACCAGATCCGGGTTTTTACCGGCCGAGTCCGGGTTTGACAAGAGCAATGTTAGGTATCAAGCAAAGTTTAGTAGTAAAAATATAAAACAAGGGATACATTTGCAACCAAAAAAATAATTATAGTTAAAATTGAAAAATTATAATGATTAATCGAAATTGTTTAAATTGGGTAGAATTTGTTTGACAATGAGTAATTTAAAAAAATTGTAAAATTCATTTGAAATTTTCAGGATTTTATAAATTTATGGATTGTTCCGAAAGAATAAATAATACTCTTTCATGAAATTATATAGTGTTTTTCAAATTTTTGAATTATTCTCCACATATTAAACTATCATCTTCAACTTGTGTCACGGTTAATTTGTTATTGATATGACTTTTCAATATCTTGACACATGTAACGTGTAAACATAGGCAATTAAAAGATACGAAATAAATTACAGCTTAAGATGTTTCCATACAAGACGTTTGTGAACAGATGCAATTAAAGGGCAAAATAAATGACAATTTGACTTTATACTCCAAAAGATTTTTTGGGCCATATACTATTTTCAGTCAATTTATAATTTACAAGCAATAAGCTAAACAACATCAGAATAAGAAAAAGTCCATGTGCATCTTTGAATTTGTGTTTATATAATTTTATGGAGGGATAAACTAATAACTGCCAGTACGAAGTTAGATGGTAGTAATTAATATAGTTTAATTTTAAAACTAATTGAAAATTGTACTCGTGACATAATTTGAATGATTAAAAGTATATTCATTTAATTTTATTAATTTTACATTGCGATAAATTCGGGGTAGAGTGTAAATTTTCTTTCTTTTTATTAATTTTACACAATTTTTACAGATCTATTAAATTATTAATATATGAAGCATTTTTTATAAAGCAAATTTACTTTGCATTTTATCACAAATATATTAATCATCATATCATTCATCGAACGGTGAATGATGATAAAAAGTAAAATAATAAAAAAATTTAATTACAAAATCACCATGAAAAAACTCTTACATAAACTTATTTAATGGATATACATGAGAAAAAAAAAACTAAACGACTTCAACCATTCAACCAGATTATCAATTGTGAAAAAATTGCCTAAACTCAGCTGGCATAAAACTTAACTCAATCTCGGGCATTAGGCGGATATGGAGTAGCAATTCCAAATTCAGTTGAATTTTATAAAATCGATTGCTTTTTATTCTTTAAATTTTGTTAATAGTTAAGCTCTAAATACATTATATTTTAAACAAAATTACTTAAAACTGAATGTATTGTTTACACAAATTCCACAAACAACACATTAATCTTGACTACTCAATATCAAGGCCTGAACGAAACGACGTGATACATTTTTTAATAAATGGCCTAAACTTGTTCTTATACTTATTTTTTTTCTTTCTTTCATTTGCATTGCTTAAACATAGATGATAGTTTCTTGATTGGGAAATTAAAGCATATCCTCTTTTCAGATAAAATATTTTTCCTTTTACAACAATGGAATAATATTTTTATTTTTACCATTAATTAAGTTTAGATTTTTGTTATAATTAACTTTTATCTTTTCCCATAAAAAACGTCTGTTCTTCTTCATTTCTCTGTCTTTTCTTCTTCCTCTTCTTTGTCTCTGTTTTTTCTTTATTTTGCTTTCTCGATCTCTCCATCTCTCTGTATGTGGCTTGTTCTTCTTCATGTTCTCTCTTTGAATCATGATTTGTGACGTTTTCATCTTATTTTGTTTCATCAGTTCGATTGCAATTTTCATCAGATTTTGATTTTATCAAGTCTGTTATTACTATGTGAGTTTTCAATTTGTTAATTCC
>CATIWQ010073309.1:0-12063 GCA_949673415.1 Euphorbia schlechtendalii | reverse complement strand
TTCTCTAATCATTCATATCTATATTAACTCTTTCTTCATTCTAACCCTCCTATCCAAAATTATCAATACTTATTATTTTCTTTATCCTTTTTCCCTATTTGATCTTTAGAGCTAGTCCTTCCCTGTGGGATCGATATCTTTCAAAACTAAATTACAACTGTATACTTGCAGTTATCATCATTTTTCTATTTGATAAGAGGTACTGATAACACCTATATTTTTCATGAACAAGTTTTTAGCACCATTGATATATAGCTAAACTCTTTGCGTAAAAGTTATTAAACTTATCAATAGAAAAGTGGCGAACAAACACATGGTATAAAATTTAGATAAATGGGTTGATGGTGCGTCATTCTAATCGAAAAATGAAATTTTGGCCAAATTAAAATTGACCCTCGGGACTTCCTCCCCCTCTCTAGCTTCCCAATTACTCTACTGAGACTCGAGAATCTCCATTACATCATCCGAGTTCATCCCTAACTCGATTGCCATCTCATACTGGTCTTACCCGCTGGTCAGTGCTTCTCCTGACAAATTCCTCCATACGGGAAGCGACATAGGTTTCTGGCCAGTAAATACCGATAATCCAGCAAGGTTGACCTTAGAAGCTTTAATCTCAACTCTGCTCCCTCGGTGGCCTAATTCTTTCTCCAACATCCTCAACACATGCTCAGGTTCTCTTACGCCTCCAACTACCATCATGAACTCCCCCCAGCCATTAGAGATACCTTTCAGAACCTTCTCCTCCCTTATCCCAGAGTTAATCATTCCAACATTGGCCTCAAAATTTTGTAGTGGGTTGGTCTTACTGCTCGGTTTAAGCGTAGGTCATGAATGATCTTGTCATCTACCAACTTGTAGATAGCCCTCAGCAGTTCTTTACAGTTGTTCGTGTGGTTCCCCATAGCTACATGATAGTGGCAGTAGTTGTTCTTATCTTCAGGCTTAGGAGGAACATGCTTTTTCAGGCTCTCCAACTATTTTAGTTCTCTCAATTTTGTGAACAAGAACCCAAGGTTAGCCGTGTATGGCGAGATGCCATGGTACTCCTCTTTTGGTAACCTAACAGTGGCTACCTTCTCCTCTTGTACCATCTATACTACTAGTTGTTTCGCTTTTACATACATCGGGTAAGATTCGTTCTTCTTATACTAGGGTTTAGCAGCCTGTTGTCCCGTTTCCTCCCCCATAGCGTCATAACATTCTATCTTTTTAGCCCGAACAAATACCTTCTTGTAACTATGGAAGTTTTCAAACCCAAGTCTTTTAAGATGATAGTGCACCATCCAAGAGCTTCATGATCATTTCAGGCAAAGTCAGGCAAGATTATAACCTGACTTGTGTAGCCATACACCTCTCGAAGTAAAGCTTGAAACTTTACCCCTACTTTTACCATATAGCCTCTAAGTTCTACATTGTTTTGACTAATAAGGTGTTAAAGTTGTAATGATCCACCATTGCTTGGGATAGACGTCCCTAATCATAAGCTATATCCATCAGGAGGTGACTATACCACTCATTCACAGGGCTCCCTAGTGTGATAATAAAAGGTTTGGCCATCATGCGGTTGCTTATTCTTAGGGCCTTCATTACGTTTTGATAGTGTGCAATATGTGCACGAGGGTCTGTGTTACCCGTGTACTTCTCGAATTAGGGCATAGTGAAAGTTGGAGGTAAAGTATCCTTATCTCTAGCTATTGACTGTGTCGAAATTGCATCAATCAACCCCTGTGCAATATGCCCACCATAGGTAGCCAAGAACTGTTGCCATAGTTCAGCTATTCTTGGCTGTTGGAGGATATTATTTAAAGTCCTTGAGAAACCACCATATTACACCCCTAGGTTGTACTGTCCCTGACTCTAGAACATCTGAGAAGGTGCACCCCAGCTTGGCACCATGGGTTGAGCTATCCCTTGAATAAACGGGATGTAATTGGAGGAGGGCCTGATTTCTGGCAGCACCATCACTCTAGGTGTAAATGAAGTTTGTCCCTACTACCCTAGGAAGAACTGGCCACCAACTTATGGCTGAGAAGCGAAATCATACATTGTTTGGCCAACCTGCGGCTGACCCTATCCCGACCTGAACTGATAGGAAGTCGAAAATACAATAGCAGAAGAGGATAGTCCCCCTAGTAGAACCGTACTACTGACATTCAAGTTAGGCACCACATCATTTGCCCCTTGTGGGTTATCTTATCCTGGTGTGATGGTTGATGACGATGCAAACTGGTTGCTGTTAGCGAAAGCATTCGTTTATGTAGCAATCTCGATGCTCACCGATGATTAGTTCACCTGTGGGTTCTGCCACACCCTAAGATTCTATTCCTCTACCACATTCTCCACTTGTTGGTTAGCCATATTACTGAAACTACATGGAGTGCGTTATTTTGAATATGAACCTGAGCTTTCACTAGAGTTCATATATGGAAATTCTTCTTGATGAGCCATGATTAGAGAAAGGTGGATCAGTAAGTGGGAAGCCCTGTTCTAAGCCCTTTAGTAGATAGGATTTTTCCTGGTTGAAATACACAGGAAGATCATTAGGGAATGCATGTTAAGTCATTATGCATGGTTGATGCGTGAAATGTCAATGTCATGGCTGCGTACACAATGGGTTAACATGGCATAATGTGAAATAAAAATCAAACAAAATAGAGTATAATCGTTATTCCAAGTGACAAGAAAGGGGTGAATGAAAATCCAGTGGATTCGAGATCTATACTCCATCCAAGGGATAGTATGAAAGGGAATGATGTGATGAAGTGACCTAATTACCCATGTGGTGATAGGTCAAAAAGTTCAAGATGTGGCACTGTGACTAGATCTCATGAAGATGTCTAATTATTTTCGGGTAAGCGGTGTGACATATCCTAATGAAAAGTGGTCCAAACATGTGTGAAAATGACTACCATGTGTAGCACTTAGATGAATGTTTTGGTTCTTTTTCCCCATTAGGGCAAGGTCTTAGATGTGAGTGGATATCATTATAAAAGGTATGTAGTGATGCATGGATTGTTTCCCTTCACAAGCGGGTATTTCAGGTGAGTAGAAAGGTTTTTGAGGTAAGTTTTCCCAATGAGGGCTTAGGTTAGGGCATCAACTAGGATATCCTTTAATATGATTTGTTCTCATGTTTTCCTCTTGTAGGCTTTTGGTATGTATAATTGCCCTAAAAGGGCTATGAATCAGATGCCAAATGGGCATCGCACAAAAATTCAGGTAGGTTTTTCTTTAGAGTCAAACATCAAGTGGATGTCACACTGAAAAATGGGTAAGTGATGCTACATGATTCTACTTGGTTTCATGCTATCCTAGGGTGGCACAATCTCAAGTGTCATCTATATCCTAAATTTGATGAGAACAACTATAGTTTTGCTATACTTCAAGGAGTGTGTGCATTCAAGTGTGTTCATTAAGATTTGTGGTCAGCATGGCACCTTTGTACAATGCATGATGAATCCAAAAAATGATAAACATATAGCACATAACACATAATATCCAACTTCCAACCATACAACTCCCATGCATAGGGTTTCTGGCTAGTCTCTATCCTAGGTTAGGTTCATCTTAGTACCAAAAGGATACTAAGGAGTGCACCTACAAGAAAATATAATGCATGGTAGTTTGTTAGGTAGCACCTTAAGGGAAAAGCCTACAACTTATTTACATGAGGTTTATAAATGGGTTACTGATGTAGAAGGTTCTTGTTGCACTAAAAAATACACTCTAAGCCTCTCTCAGGGAGGTAGATTAGTACAAGAGAAAGCTTCGCGGTAATAGAGGTACCTTAGACTTATGGGCTAATCCCTTCTATTACAATGCGAAATTTATGAATATGTCATAATTAAGAAAAAATGAAATAATGTGATCAATAATTTTTATCACTTATCCAAAATCTAAAATCTTTAAAAAAAGGTTTTTAGAAAAATCCCCAGCGGAGTCGCCATTGTGAGTGGACGACACGCAGCGATGGGCTGAGAGTGCACGAGATGAAAGGCATGGTCTAATAGGGTGTTTTTGTTGAATATAAAAATGTACAGGTCAGGGACCCGGAAGGTTTGGTAGAGAAAGTGAAAACATTTTTATATCGGTTAAACCCAAATCCGTCATCTCTTAATGTAGAGTCACCACCTTGATTAACTCTTACTAAGAATTAGAGTCCTATGAGGCTTAACATTCAGGGGACGGCCCACTAAGACACAGAGATTCGGGTTCGGAATAAGTTGCTTATTTCTTATTGGATCACGTTATATTACATCTATAGAAAATCGTATTTCTTAATTGTGCATATTTGCACTTATGTCATTCTTCAAGTTATTATACATGATCAACGTATATTTGAAAGCGATAAATCCATCCATAAAGTAGTAAATAAATGCGGAAAGTAAAGATAAAAAATTACAAAAACTCGGGGGATGCAACCACCCGCCTATTCTATTAATTACATTTTCCAAAAAAGAATTGAAATTGCGATACCCGAAGGAAAATTAAAATCCTAAACATACATCTAATCCTACATACACAAAGGTTAGCACAAGGTATATTACAACACATTGCACGTTTGCTCGTTTTGGCTTTGGCGAGCCCCGTGTGGCCTATTGAAAAACTCACGGTAATGGATTTGTTATTTTAAAATAAAATATTCATTTTAATTAAAATGTTGGTTGCTCATTTTAAGTAATGAAATTACTCGCATGGTAAAATAGTGGGGACTGTTATTCGGGAATATATTTTTATTCTCTTTGTGGGGGTATTCTAGGATATATCTCCATTAATAAGGAAATTACACCGATTCTATAAAAGTTACAATATTCAGAATAAAAATAGAATAATAAAAATCCTAAGTCCATAAATGAAATCAGAAGAAGGAATAGCAGACAATGAGCATGGAATTAGCAGTTCTAGGAACTTAGAGGCTTACCTTTACGGAACGAATCCACTTCGACAATATCCGTTCGACCTTTAGAAAGTAATCCTCGTCGTCTTTTAGTTTTTGTGGTTTAAAACATGGTGTAAATCTCAAAAATACTTATTTAATACCTGAAATTGATTACAGTTCTAGAAGCTATATTTTTCTCTGAAAATTTTAGATCCCGATTATCGAAAATTCCCCAAATATTTATAGGGAAAATCAAGGAAATCCAAAAATGGCAACAAATTCTGGCAAGACTTGCCAGAGCCTGGCAAGGCTTGCCTCACTAGAAAGTCTGGCGAGGCTCGCTAAACTTTTTGGTGAGGCTGCCTTGCTAGACTTTTGGTGAGGCTGCCTCGCCAGACTTCTGGCGAAGCAAGCCCCCGATTTCGGTTTTTGCGACTTTTTTGTGTTTTCCGTGTATTTTTATATTTTTTGCATTTTTAATTAATTTTTTGAACAAAAAACTTAATTAATTTTATTAAAAGTCTTTTTTAAATTTAGAGATGAGGAACACTCCCATATGAAGGTGTCTGGATAATAGAGAATTGTGTGATTCAAGGATAAAAACCCAAAATGCCATCATCAAACACGCGAGCTTGTACAAAATCTTATGCTTATAGAAGGTCTAGGTATCCCAATAGCTCAGATTTCACTTTTAGGGGATTCATAGAAGCTGATTATGGAAGAGACAAACTCGACAGGAAGAGTACAACAGGAGGATGTCATTTCCTTGGAGAGTATCTTGTCTCCTAAGAAGCAAACTTTCATTAAGCTGAGTATAGCTAAAGCTGAGTACATGGTAGTAGGAAGTTGTGGAGCACAATTGCTTTGGATAAAATAGCAACTAGAAGATTATGGTATAAAGTCAAATTATCTCGAAGTTATGTGTGATAACAAGAGCGTAATTGACCTATCTGAGAATCCACTTCAGCATGGGAGAATGAAGCATGTCAACATTAAGCATCCCTTTATTAGAGATCATGTGCTACGAGGAGATGTCAAGCTGGAGTATGTTCCATCAGAGGAGCAGCATGTTGATATCTTCACCAAATCACTGCCAAAGGAGCAATTATATGTACTGAGGCAGTTGATTGGTATGGCTAATCCACAATAAAGAAGAAGGATGAAAATCTCAAACATTTAGCTAAATGTTAGAGATCAAGCATGAGAAGACACGTGGATAACACCGTTAAGTATTTAAAGTAACAGCGTGAGGAACAGTGTCGCGGTTATAAATTCAAGTTACATTTCAAAAAGATGTGCATTTGAATAAGAATTGTATTTACCAAAACTCACTATTTTATTGAGGCGATTAATTAGAGGTCAATCTCAATGTTTTTATCTTGAGCTGTGGTACTGACACGTATCCATGAGAGCTGTGCTCATCTATATAAGTTAACCAGTTGAAGAGAGAAGGATACTTGCTTTCTACGAATTTGAAATCTCATAGCATTCGAACCTTAATCTCTTCTTCTTTCAATCCTTTCTCAAATCTCTCAAATGGTGAAAACTAAGACCACTTTTAGGATCAAGAACACCACCACCATGAAGATCAGGGTGAACGTAGAAGGAAAAACTAAGAAGTTAACTCTTGAAGCGGGAACTCATCTTGCGAAGGTGGAATGAGAAGATAACTTGGAGTTTGGCCCTGTTTATGAAGTGAACTATGAAGGCCTGCTGCTCCACAAAACGATGCACAGAGTAATCAAGTATTAGCACCTTAGTTCCTCTTGAGAATGGAGGGTCTTGCTATCACAAGCCTCATTAGAGCTTTCTACACCCATCTCTACAAGATTGAAGGCTTTAATGATGTTTTGTTGATGGACTACGGGCAAATCAACCATGATTTATTCCCAGTTGATTAGGAGCATTCTGAATATGCCAAATTCAGGCACTCAACTCCATAGATCTTGGAATGAGGATGTTATAATCATTCTTAATGTTTGGGAGCTCCTAGCAAACTATGTCTCAGGGGAGATTACTGTTAACGGGATGTCATGGACTACAGAGATGTGCTATGAGCTGGTGGTGAAGTTGCTGTTACCCAAGACTGGCTCACTGTCTAGCTGCACATATTTCGAGCGTTGTGTGGTCTACCATATGGTAGAGGGTAAAAAGCTTAATTGGCCAGTGGTGATTCTTCACCACTTGACAAAGCTGACTACCATCTATCACTATGGTTACCTCATAACCGAGATTATGTGGGTAGTGAAAGTTGATGTGGCTCAGTTTCTATGGGAGTCGGGTAAAACAGTCTTACCGGTGAAGAAGAAGTATGAAACATCGCACTTCAGCAAGCTGACTCATGACCAGGTGTATGCTAGGTACACCAAATCTCAGTAGAAGCGAAAGCTAAAATGTGTACCGTCACTAGTGCCTGCGAATATCAGCAAAGAGGAAGAAGATCAGTTTATGTTTGACTTCGAAGAGAGTGATGACTCTAATAAGGCTCCTATCTCCAACATCCTGGAAAAAGTCACCACCACCTCCTCCAAATCTCAAAAGGCTATTTTCTCCAAGGCTAAGGGGAAAAGTCCAGCCAAGACCAATGATGCTCCTGCTCAGCATCAAAGAAGGAAAATGCAAGCCAAAACCCGTACCCAAAGAGAGGTGGAGGCTAAGCTGCAAGCTGAGTAGCAACTTGAGGAAAAGGAAGAGGAGGCTGAGGCCAATGAGTCCCTGCACCAAAGGAAGCACAAGATGGTTTTCTCAGATGACACTAAGGAGTAGGGTGAGGCTAAAAAGTCTAAAGAAGAGGACCAACTTGGTTCCAATGCTACTAACAACATTCAAGATGTCTTTGCTAAACTCAAGGGCACTCAGCGCAATCGTTCTGCCACCACACGACCTCTGCAAAAGAACGTGCAAGTGGGGAGCAACAAGGAGGATGCTGGAGACACCATCTCCCTGATTCCTGAGGAGTCTGATCCCCATGGCCCCAGCATCCCCACTCCTACTTTCACTCATGTTGAAGAGCCTTCTTCTCAGCATGATTAACCTCAAGCTGACCCATACTTGGGTCAAACAGCAAACCCAGAGGTTCCGCAAAATCTTATCCCTTCATCTTCTTCTGTAAATCCTCAAATCCCTCCTTCTACTATAAATTCATCTATTCCATTAGGTTTTACTCCAGTAGATCCTAAAACATATTAAACTTCTTCTCCTCCTCCTTGTAATACTATACATTCCCCAATTCACATCTCTTCACCCACAAACAACCAAGACACCTTTTCTCCATCTCCAGTACATATCTCTTCAACCCCTTCTTCTCTTGTACATCCTCAACAAATAACCAACTCATGTACAGCTTTTATACCATCTATTCCACTCAACCCATTTTATTCAACTATACATGTCTCTAAACCTACCTTTTCTTCAAATCCATCCTCAACCCCCTCTGGTTAGGGAAATTCCCAATGCTGAGAACTACGCACAGTAGGGAAACGTAAGAGGTCAGACTGCTGAGGCTAATTTTACAGCAGTGAAGCACCTGAACCTAGCAGCAAGCCAGCAATGGCTGACACATCCTTCTTGGCCCAGAGCTGTGAGTTAGCAAGGAAGCAATTCCCTATGCTCAAGACTGATGCTGAGTTAGATGGAGCAGTAGGCAACATGCTAATGGCTTAAGAATTGACGGACTTCTCATCCAGGCCCAAGGTCAATTTGCCTGAATTCGAACAACATATAAGAGTGCCTAGTGACTCTCTATACTTTGAGGAGTTTGAGAGGATCCAAGGCAACTTGTTGGTTATTTGAAATCACTTGGCAAAAGAGAGTGCCAAGAGCCTGGTTGATAAGATGGCACTAATCCTTAATGGGTTAATGGACTCTACAGCCCAGCTTGGGGTAGCTGTTACATCTATCCCCATGTCTACTGTAATGGTAAATTGACAAGTGTGTAGTTACACTTATTATCAATATAATTTTACACACTAAAAAATATAGTTTAAGTCATTTTTATACTTCATATAAAAGATTTCACATGGCATGTAGTTGTTTTTTGTGCAAATGCAGATACTAGGTAAATCTTGCGAGTAAAATGATCTAAAGTGGAAATCTATGAAAAAAAAGAGTGAAAAAGGTGCAAAAAGATGTGGAGAACTTAAAGATTTGGCTTAGGATCGAAGCTGTCGAAGATCGGTGAAGTTACAAGAAGAACTTTAAAGAAAAACACAATTCACGGTCCTGATAACAATTCGTAGTCAAGACTTGATACACTTCAGAAGTAGAAAATTGTCAAACAAAGATTCACAGTCGCGACTTGTATATCGCGTTCGTGACTTTGATGGTTTTTTAGTTAAATCTTCTTAACTACCAACGGCCAGATAAGAATGATCAACCGCCATCAACCACCATCAACTACCAACGAAAAGACACTTATCAGAAGTCAACCAATCATGAATAGATGCCTATCCATTGTGGATAAGATTAAAGCTTCTCAACCAATCACAATGAAGTGATGCAATCTTTCGCCAATGGACACAACTCTTCATTTGGAGAGATGTAACCCTTCAAACTCTATAAATAGGGCTCCAAACCTTACAAATTTCAAACATGGTGTGGCATTGGAATTAGAAAAAGTGAGAGATATAGTGTGTGCGTAGATAGAGAGTGAAATTATTTAGTTTTCGCTACATTCATAAGTGTTACTGAGAAAATGTTTAAGTGATTTGAATCCTTGTTTCAATCACTAGATTTCTCTACATATTTGAGAGATTGTTGTATAAGTGTACTTGCAAATCACTTTTCAAAAAAATATTTCATTCTTCAACATTAGTTTGTTCGATATTCACAAAGAATAGCATCCTAGCAGAGGTTCTGTACTGGCCGAGACCGAATTCAAAGTAGATGTAGGAATTGCGAGAATTGACGACTCCCATTAAAGAGTGGATACGATTTGATCAACTTTAGCTTTCAGTTGCATACTGTTCGCAACTTTTCCACTGATAAGTTTAATAACTAATGGTTCCGAAAACTTGTTTGTGAGACTTGGCTACACTCATTTCGTAAGGTTTATCCTTAAAAATGGTGCCAAAAACTTGTTCACGAAAAATGTAGGTGTTGTCAACACCTCTTATCAAATAGAAAAATGATGATAACTGCAAGGATATAGTTCCGATGTAGTTTTAAAAGATATCGAACCCACAGGGAAGGAACTAGGTCTAAGGATCAACAAGGAAAGACAAAGTAAAAGAAAATAAAAAAGATTTGAGATTTTTTTGGATAGGAAGATTAGAATGAAAGGTTGAATAAATATAGATGTGGAAGATTAGAGAATCTAAATATGTAGAATCTTCACTACGAACAAGTATAGTAGAGAAAACATGCAAGTTCAACAAAGAAGTTACGACTCACTAAACTAATCTAACAGACTCGGTTCAAAACACTCAGATGTTCAATGATTCACCGCAAAGCAACACATGAAATAACTTTTCTAAACCTAGCGCAAACGAAATAGGACAATTATATAAACCTGGACAATGTCAATACTATGCTTAGTACGGGTCACTCTCACATAGCCACATTTAGCAAGTTACCATTCCAAAAATGTTGGCTCACTAAACAGCATTATATCGCAGATCCAGTGATTATACACGATATTGTTAACCCCGAAACTACTCTTAAAATTAACTCCAACACATATAACTTGATTAACATAAAAGACTTAGCACGAAATACGCATTATAACACATAGACATATCATAAACTTTGAAATAGAAAGTATAAGTAGAAAGCAAAGCAAAGTTGTAAGGTATGCAAGTTAAAGCTAAAGTTGATTAAACCGTATCCACTCTTTAATGAGAGTCATCAATTCCCACAATTCCTATGTCTACTTTGAATTCGGTCTCGGCTTGTACAGAACCTCCGCTAGGATGCTATTCTTTGTGCATATCGAACAAACGAATATTGAAGAACGAAAACTTTTATTGGTAAGTTATTTGCAAGTACACTTATACAACAATCGCTCGAGAATATAGAGAAATCCAGTGATCGAAACAAGGATTCGAATCACTTAAACATTTTCTCGCTAACACTTAAGAATGTAGAGAACTCTCTATCTACACACACTATACACAAACCTTTTTTCTGCACTTCCTTGATTACATTGAAAGCATATGAAATTAGTTGGAATTGGAGCCCTATTTATAGAGTTCGAAGGGTTGCGTCTATCCAAACGAAGGGTTGTATCCATTGGTGAAAGATTGCATCTCTTCATTGTGATTGGTTGAGAAGCTTTGATATAATCCACAATGGATAAGCACCTTTTCATGATTGGTTGCCTCTTGATAGGTGTCTGTTCATTGGTAGTTGATGGCAGTTGATGGCGGTTGATCATGCTTATCTGGCGGTTGTTAGTTAAAAAGATAATACCAGAAAACCATCCATGTCACGACCTCGATATACATGTCACGATCGTGAATCTTTGATTGGCAATCTTCTGATTCTGAAGTAAACAAGTCGCGATCGTGAATGATTCTCGCGACCATGAATTGAGTTTTACTCAGAATTCTTCTTGTAACTTCACCGATCTTCGACAGCTTCGATCCTAAGCCAAATCTTTAAGTTCCACGCATCTTTTTGCACCTTTTTCACTCTTTCTCCATAGAATTCCACTTTAGCTCATTTTACTCCCAAGATTTACCTAGTATCTGCATTTGCATAAAAAACAACTACATACCACGTGAAATCTTTTATATGAAGTATAAAAATGACTAAAACTACATTGTTTATTATATAAAATTTATATGATAATAAGTGTAATTATATACTTATCATACCCCCACACTTAACTTTTACCTTGTCCTCAAGGTAAATTCTACAGAAGTGTATAAATTTGGTAAACAAGTTCATACCTTATTTGGTGAAAGACTATTGTAGCGAGTATCACATTCCACGTTGCAAAAGATTTCAAGAAGAAGTTCAAAATTTCCCACAAATTAGTAATGTGCAATTTGTATAGCTTAGTTGCATAACTTTGTTCTTAATGGAGAGTCAACCAAATTGCATCTTCATATAAGCGCTATATGCATACTCGAATATTACCTTCTCTTAAGCATAGTATAAAGTATAGAGGACATAAAAAGCACACTTTGATTAATTTCTCTCAAGGCATTTTTAGGTAACCTAGGATGCTAAAACACTCT
>CATIWQ010073287.1:0-12720 GCA_949673415.1 Euphorbia schlechtendalii | reverse complement strand
TGTTAAATTGTACTGTTGGTCTTGTCCATGGTCAGTTGGCATTGAGGCCTAATTGTAGTCAGTTCCCATCCCAGTTCAGAATTGGATATTGTGTTTTTGTTTCTATTTTCTTTCTGTAACAAAACTTTATAAAATATTATTTGTTTTTGTATGAAGGATTTGGAGAAGAGGAAGCTTGATGCAGCCCGATTTTCTCCCTTTTGGAATGAGATTGTAAAAACCTTGAGGGAAGAAGATTATATTACTAATCTGTGAGTTCCATATCTGATAAGTTTTTTATTTGTTGCACATAATTCGCGTGTCAGTTGTTGTGGCTGCTAGACTTTCTCTTTTCGTTTTATTGTTAGTCTTAGCTTGGGATAAATGAATACCATTAAATTTTATGGAATTCATATCTAATTTCAGTCTTTTTACTTGGAATGAAAAAAAAATTGGATTCCCAATCCTAGGAATATAATCTCCATGGAATTCATCATATGCCATAACCAAATTCTGCCAAATTTGCATTCCACGATTTGAAAGATCAAAGTTCATGAAATCCAATTAATCTATATTTTTGACATTTAATACCGAATCTTAGGATTTCATTTCGAAATGAGTTCTACTTGGAATTTTTCTACAAATGATTTCATTTTTTTAATTTTTTTGTTACATGGAAGCCCTAACCATTTGCCATCACACCACGTATATGGATGAGCATTCATTTCTGATATTGGTGTTTCTTGTTTTCTCAATTAACTATTTTTTGTTTGTAATAGTGGTTTGAGTTCCTATATAGTCCTTCCTTTTTTCTAGTATCAACAGGTCTACAAAATCCTAGTATTTTATTTGTAAATTCAATTCAAAGAGAAAGATTCATGGTTAATCATAAATTTTTCATATTAAATTCCAATTATATTCATCCTTTTTTAGTCCTGCTCACTGAGATCTTATTTCCCTAAAATTATCTGATGCAACATCACATGTATTTCTGCATGTGTAAACTTTAGGAAAACATCATTTGTCAATTTATTGTAGAACAACAAATCGTTTGTTTATGTTGCTTAATGAGTTTGTGTAAAGCTAGCGGTCTATTTTCTTTATGTTCTCCTTTGGTCTTGTTGTACTCCATTATTTTTTTGTTTCATGTTTTCTTTGTTGGTGATAACCTTAATGAATAATTGTCAACGGCGTGCCTGCCAAGTTCATCACATTCAAAAGGCGTGCACCTTGGCCCAGTAGGCTCCTGGCTCTACGTGCAATATGTATGCGCCTAGGCGCGCTTGATACCATAATGAGTTTTTTTGTAGATATTTGACTTAGGAAAGTTTAAAGTTCAGGAATGAAAAGAAATTAGGAAATTGAAATTAATTTCAGTTGATTCGTATTTCATAATAAAGATGATTTTGATGTTTAGGAATTACTATAAAAATCTATTGATTTATATATTTTCAGTCTATATGATGAACTTTTTATTGCCTTCATGGTTTTAAGACTTGATATGATTTATAAAATAAAATGTGTTAGTGAGCCTAACGCCTGCACCATGTGCCTAGGCTTCAGGACCCCCTGGCGCCTTGACAATTATGCCTTAATGTGAGTTAATTATTACATATTTGTTATTTTAAAGAGTTTTTGTATGAAAGAATTGTGCTAGTGCATAACATATCCCCTTTAAAAGAGTTACGTATCTGTCCGCGTAAAGAAGGCAGACCTATATTTTGATATTTTATAATAAATACGTAGTAATATGTTATAGAATATGGAAGTAATGCTAGATTGATACTAGGAGGGATCTTAGGAGTGTTTCATGGGAATCATTGTAATTGTAGAAAAATTTTATTTTTTCCCCTATTTTATATTTTATCCTGGGGTATAAATACATGTGTAACATCTCTATACAAAGTGCTATGCAATTATTCAAAATATAGTCTTTTATTTTTAACACATTGCATTTTTCATAATGTAAAATTACACATGTTAATAGGGAAAGCGTAGATGCTAAGATGCACTTGTTGTATATCCATCTTTGAAACTTTGTTGGTTCTTGTTTAGCATTTAGGTTGGAAGCCTGCAATCCTGAATCCTGATGCCTCAATCTGCCACATATATTCAATTAGCCTTGAGTTATACATATTTTTTGTCTGTGTAAGCTATAATTTTACAATAATACTAAAGAAAATCAATTTGGTAGGTCAAGGTGAGTAACTCTAAGTTTACTTCAGTGGTATTAATTATTACTGTTATTATTGCTGATGTTGTTTGTAATATCATTATTATTACTCCAAGCCATGCTTTGCACAGAGAACTGTAAAATTGTAGGGGTAATGAGTAAAAGTGGCTGCAAATTGAAAAGTCTGGCTTAAAAAATTGGAGAAAATATTTACTTGCACTACTTTACGCTATTTTACAACCACTTATGGTTTATACAATAAATAAAGAAATTAGTCAACTTTTCCATAAACATGTCTCTGAATTCTCGATAATAAACTTTTAAAATGTAATACAGTCAAATTTTTCCTAAAGTATCACCCTTTAAGTTTTTTAATATCCTTTTTTCTAAAACCATTCAACTGCCTTCATTTTTGTCTAACTAGGTAGCGCGGAAACTCTTAGACACTTACTTTTCCCGTGTTTATTTCTATCTCGAAACTTGAACTCTCAATATATTTGGTGTTTCCCAGTTTGTGTTTTCATTTGTGGAAACGTTTTCATGCTACATAGCTGTCCGATGAACAGTTTGCTTTGATCATTGTTTAAAAGGACTGATTTTTATTTATATACAAAACAATATTTTCAAAATGACGAGGGTGGCTTAGCTTGGGAAGTAGCTTTGGTTCCATGTAAAGTGGATTTTGACTAACTTAATGCAGATTGTTGTTCCTTTTTACTTCCTTCATGTCCTATCTGCATTGACCTGCAATGTTAACAATTTTGGTATTCAAGTAATCTAATTGTTGATTTTTCATTTCTGTTCACTCAGTGAATACCTTCCAACATGATCTGGTATGCTTACTTGGATGTTTCCCTGTGTTTGGAAGAATTCCTTAGTTTACATGTGATTGGGCTCTTTGCATTTTACCCTAAACGTGTGCTTTAGAGCGTTTCTTTTAGGAGTTGTATTTTTTTAATTTTTTAACTGATTTTTATGTTATGTACCTTTCTTGAAGCGAAATGGAATTGCTTCTGATGCCCAAAAATTCTGGAAATCTCCCCCTCGTCCAGTGGCCACTTTTTCTGCTTGCCAGCAAGGTTTTCCCTTACACTAAGCACTTGTTTCTCCTATTCTCTACATCTCTACTAGGGCTAACTATAAAAAATGAACACAGATTTTAGCATGAAATCAGTATACTTTTACACACAAACACACACACCCATACATGTATAAATACAGTATACATGTATCGGAAATCCATTTATTTAATAGGTAATGGAAAATAAATATAGATGAGCAGTTATTCAGAATAATAATAAAATATATTTAAGAACTAACATCACTAATTTGTGTTTTATTTTTCTTCGGATAATCTAATTTTGCCAGACTTTAGACAGGAGATAAATAGAAAAACAAGACTTTTTTCACTAATTGGTTGTAGTACGTTTAGCATGTTTCTACTAACTGTAGGTGGGAGTTTTTGGGTTAAAAATCTAGCTTCAATTAATAAAAAGAAAAAGAAAAATTTATAGAAACTTTAGTTAATATAAAGCAATGTTGTTGAACTCCTTTGGTACAACTTATTCACTTTTTTCTGCATTTAAAAATTGAAAAATAATATAGAAGTAGAGGATTTTTTACATGTTTGTTATGAATATGAATGGACAATGTTTCTGCAAAAAAATTTTAGTGTTAAAAATTGAAATCTCTTTTAATTTTTCAGTCTCTTTTTTGGAGAAACTTATTTCTTGTACCTGTTCAACGTAGATATTTTTGGCTAAGGATATAGCTGTCGAGAACAGAGACCCACAGGATGAGCTATGGGAAAGGATTTGTAGAGATGACCATATGAAGTATGCAGTTGAAGAATTCTTTCATGCCCTTAAATATATTCTAACGGAGATATTTGAAAGTGAAGGCAAGATGTGGTAAGTTTTCTTGAAAGTCGTAGTCTTGTAAGTATTTTCTTTTTCTCTTTACAAGTTTCCACAGAGTAATTAAAAATCTTCCACTTGTGATTATGCCTTCTAATCAGGGTTGAGAGAGTATATGGAGACATTCATTCAAGTATTGAGAAGAAGAGTGTTCATGTTGACTTTCAACTAAACAAGCTATCGTTAGTTATTTCACGAGTAACTGCTTTTATGGGAATTCTGGTATGTTTATTCTAGTATTGAAGTTTGTTACACCAATATCTCACGTAATACATATGCAAGAGTTGCTGAGGTTGTGGTTAAATAAATAAATAAAACAAGAGGGGCTCAGAGATGGATCTTTTATTGAAGAAAAGGTTGTGGTTAATTAGTGTTAATTGTTGTTCTCCTATGCCTCTTTTTATATCTTAACCAGAAGCATAGTGGTTTTGGTTGCCCCTTTATATTAATGGGGAAAACACAGCCCACTGTGTTTGCGGAAACAAAAATGATGAGAAAACAATATTTATAAAATATATTCAAATGTTGTTAATGTTTCCTACTGTTGTCGTATATATATACTAGGTTGGTTAGTATAATGATCACCGTTGTCATCATAATTTTACTAGGACCTGCTACTAGTTAATGCTGCACTTTATGAATATCAGCTTAAACATTCTTCTAACATTCCTTGTCTAGAAAGAGTCAGAAACACCTGATTTGAAGAAAGGTGCTATCAAAGCTGTTCAAGATCTCTATGATGTTATGCGATATGATTTTCTGTCTGTCGTTATAAGGTGTGTTTACCTTATGTTTGTTATGAGTTTAACCATTTTTGTTGCACTTTTTGGTGAAGTATTTTATATGGAATATAATGCAGGGAGCACTATGATGATTGGAATTTACTATCAGAAGCAAGGTCTGAAGGCCGTTTGTTCACAGACTTAAAGTGGCCTAGAAATGCTGAGCTGGTTTGTTATGCAAGATTTTTCTTTTTCCATTTGAAGAGCGGTATATTCATTTAGTTTAATGTGATTATTAATGTAATAATATATGCAGAGGACACAAATTAAAAGAATGCATTCACTTCTTACTATCAAGGAATCTGCTTCAAACGTTCCTAAAAATATTGAAGCCAGACGTAGGCTGGAGTTTTTCACAAATTCCCTCTTCATGGATATGCCTGTGGCAAAGCCAGTTCGTGAAATGCTGTCATTCAGGTTATATTTTCTCAGTGTTTCTTGTTCTGTACAAATATATATGCACAATGCATTTAGCTATCTCATACAATGTTACTTTTATGTAGTGTGTTTACTCCATATTACTCAGAGGTGGTTCTTTATAGCATGGCTGAACTTTTGAAGAAAAATGAAGATGGAATATCAATTTTGTTTTACCTGCAGAAGATATATCCAGGTACTTTCTGCCTGATGATGTGTATTTTCATGATCAAAGGTGACTTTTATTTGGATTGATCAGAGAATGAATAAAGGGATAGAAAAGTGCTCCTTAAGGGACACAGAAGAGAAAGGAACAGATTACAGAAGTATAGGGTAGGAAGAATGAAGAGAGAAAGGAGAAGAGTGAAAACTTGGTGACTTATCCACTAGTTGATATTTGATAAACGTTTCCTTGAAAGGCATTGCCCTTATATAGGACAATAATGGTTTACTAGGACTGTCCAAACTTCACTCAAACATACAAAAACTATTACACCTAATCATTGCTTCTAATTGTGGCGAAAACGCCCTAGGGAAATCAATGAAAAGTAATCCAAAATTAAATGATTTCTACCAATAACACAATTAATCTAAGCCTCGTTCACTAACTAGCCTTCTTCCTTCTCTGTATGTGACATGTATGTTTTTTAGATGATGTGTTTAGGTGGACATTGTTTATCTACATGCTTTATTACTCTATGATTGTTTTTTGTGAATGTTTATTTTTCTACTCTATTGGAAAAAAGGTGCTCTGCTTTTATGGCTCCATATATTTTCTTTCATTCTGCATCATTTATGGTTTTTACTTCTTCCGGATGTGGTTGGATGGTGATTAAAGTATAAATGAGTAATTTCTTTAAATATGATTTATCATTAGTTTTTGAATTCTTTCGGTTAGCAATTTGTCACTAGACAAGTTGACTTTTGATGGTTTCTTGTGATAGTTCAGCTGTATGTGATTGAAATATATCACATTTGAATCTATTTGTTCTTCTTTGTTCATTTAACTGTTTCTGCTGACCCTTCTCTTTTAGTGAACTTTGTGAATTCCACCATATAATTGAAGCAGAAGTGTAGTTTGCAATTTAGAAGTTGGGAGTTCTAATTACAGTACTGACAGAAGGATAAGCAATTTTAGTCTAAATAAATGTAATTGTTGCTTTTTTTTGCTATAATTGTTTGGCATGCTACGTGGTCCTCAGAGATGGTTGACTTTGTGATAAGATTTATATTCCTTTTCCTTCTGCTTGTGGCCTGAACACAATTTCTATTCTTTCACAGATGAGTGGAAGAATTTTCTTTCGCGAATTGGCCGTGATGAGAACGCTTCTGACGTTGAACTCTTTGACAGTCCTAACGATATTCTTGAACTTCGGTTTTGGGCCTCTTACAGGGGTCAAACATTAGCCAGGACAGGTAAACATCATCATCTCTCTCTCTCTCTCTCTCTCTCTCCATGCGGTGTGATGCTTTCATGTTCTTTTTCTTATTCATTCATGCAAAAAATTCTAGCTTTTTGTTCGTGATTTTGGAATTAAATATCTTTTCACTTATCTCTAATACCACTTACCATGATAGGAAACCTAAGTCTAAATGCAAAACCCATTTGTGAGGTTATATGGGCTAATAAACAATTGACTTCTTAGCGCAGGTTTGCAGAAACTATAAAAGGGAAAAGGCAGGAAACATAAGATTGCTTGTCCTTTGGATTTTATTGTTTAGTGGGAAATCAGATGAAATTTTTTTTATGTATTAAATTATTTGAAATTAAATTCTTTGAAAACTTTGCTTAAACTTGAACTGTCCCTTTGATTGTTGCTTTTTTATGTGTTTTACCCATATCTGTTAGGGAAAACTCAAAATAAGTACCTTGTGGTTTCACTCATTTGCAAAACGGGGTCTTAGGAATTTTTTTTTGTTGCAAAAGGGGGTCCGTGGTTTCAAATAATTTGCAAAATGGGTTATGTTGTTTCAGAATGATGGCGTTACATTGAATATTTTAAACAATTCTACATTTTAATTATTTAAAATTATACGTCAAGATTTGACTAATTTTTGGATCTTTTTTATTTTTATGATATTTTTAATTTTGTTATCATAATGTAATTAAAAATATATTTTCACTATTCAAAAAATTTCAAAATTTATCATTGATGTGTATTGTATTTTTATCAATTATCCTGCAAAAATTCAAATAAAAATGAATAAGATTACCAGTTTTATTTAATGTTAAAAATCCTCTATATGCAAATTTTTTGAAACCACATACCCCTTTTGCAAAGAAAAAAATTCCTCAGACCCCGTTTTGCAAATGAGTGAAACCATTGGGTACTTCTTTTAAGTTTGCTTTATCTATTATGCTGACTTCACGTTAATGTGTGTAGCTTTCTATGCAACCTAACTGAAGTTCTCTGTTTCCATCACTGGCTTCTTTTATCTGTCCTTTTTTGAACTTTCTGATGTGAAAGGCCTTACAAATATGGTATATGGTTTGGTTACTATATGAATTCTGAGTTTTATCGGGTTCGAGGGCTGTTTCACTGCAATTTGATTATGGAAGATACTGATAGACCAATAACTCAATTGTTGACCTTGGAAGAATTATGGCACAATTAGTTTGGGATTTGAACTGATTCAGTTGAAAAATTGCATTTCTGTTCTTTGCACCAGTATTAGATGCTTTGTTTACTTCTGTTTTTTATTCCAGTTCGAGGAATGATGTACTACAGAAAAGCTCTTATGCTTCAAAGTTACCTGGAAAGAGCAGCTGCTGGAGGTTTGAGTTTCTGAGATTTTCATTTTTTTTGCTTGGTTCTGTTTTGCTTGTGTTCTCCATGATCTTAGAATACCTGTCAATACTAGATACTGAAGCTGCATTTTCGATTAATGATGCAACTGATACTGGAGGGTTTGAGTTATCTCCTGAGGCACGTGCTCAGGCTGATCTAAAGTATACATATGTTGTCACATGTCAAATTTATGGAAAACAGAAAGAGGATCAAAAACCTGAGGCTGTTGATATTGCCTTGCTCATGCAAAGGTGTGTGAAATCATCTTTTACAGCCTCTCTCTCCCTCTCTCATGTGCTATGCTTTAGATATTCAATTACTTTTGGTTTCCTTCATTTTCCTATGTAATATTTATTTATTCCATGTGCTGTCAGAAATGAAGCTCTTCGTGTGGCTTTTATCGATGATGTTGAAACAATGAAGGAAGGCAATGTGCAGAGAGAATTTTACTCAAAGCTAGTGAAGGCAGATATAAATGGAAAAGACAAGGTCATTGTTAGATCTTCTTTTATTCACCATCTCCTTAGCTGAATGTGAACCTAGGGCAATGACATGTTTTCTAAATTCTACTTTTAAAAAGAGTTTTAAGTTTGGACAAAAGTGTTACACTACAACCTTTCTAAGAGCCTAAGAGGTGCTGGAGGATGTGTACAATACACCTTTGTACCGTACTCCCACTAACTACATACTTTAGACGTGCACTCTTGTCATTCTTTAAATGCATATTAGCAATAATCCACCATCATTTCTAAGTTACCTCCTACATGAATTTCTTTTAACTAACTGTTTGTATCTAGGCAATTCAGCTGATTTTTTTAGCTGAATATGGGCAAGACGTTGAGTGCAATTGAATGTAATTCAAGTCATCAAGTGTCAAAATAATGTTGGAGAGTGAAACAAAATTGATTCTTACTCGGATAAATCGTAGATAATATAAATTATTCATTGGGGATCATAATCTTGGAATTCATAATGAATATACAAGGATATACACTTCTAATTATATGTTTTTTGTGAGTTTAGAGGTGCGCTACCCCTCTTTAATTTTGGGTTCAAACACAAATATAAACTTGATTACTGAACTGCAACACTTTATATGACTGCAACTGGTATATGCCTGCACTGCAAGATATTGAATTTGTAAAACATTCCAAGATTGACCAGTTGTATATCAGAGAGAACATGAAACCTAAGCTATGAAGCCTATATAGTATATTATGCTTTCTGAAAAGGCAGTAGTGACAGATGACACAGACCTGCTGCAACACTTGCTCGCTTAAGATGCAAGTTGGGTAATTAGACTGTGTTAGCATAGGTATAAGTTTCTGAAGTCTATTTAAATTTGCCGCCTTTTGAGCGTGCTATCTGGAACCTGTAGCTATGAATGCACTTTATTGCTCCAATGAGCAGGACAAGGTGTATCTGATTAGAAGCAAGCAAAGCATAACAATAGTTATAATGATAGTGATATAGAATGGAAAAACCTGAACATCAGTTACCTAAATTAGAAGCAAGCAAAGCATAACAATAGTTATATTGAATGGAAAAACCTGACTGATAAATTAAGTATACACACATAATAATAGTCGGCTTCTGCAGTGAGATTGCCTAATATGATATGTTCTATTCTTACATTAGCTTTGTCTAGATCTATTCCTTCCACACAAACATGAATGAAATTGTTTAGCTGACTTGCTTTGTATGCCTTATACCATGCTTCACCTCTTGCAGTTTCCATGCATTATTGTTTCTTAACTGTTTTATTTTTTATTTTTTGTAGGAAATTTACTCCATAAAGTTGCCTGGAAATCCTAAACTTGGAGAAGGAAAACCAGAGAACCAGAACCATGCAATTGTATTCACACGTGGAAATGCTGTTCAGACAATTGATATGAATCAGGTACTAATAATTTCCTTAGCCTGTTTAGGTGATTTTCTTGGGCTATCCTAGTTAAATTCTAATAAAATCTATGTTTCAAGAAATGAAACTTATTGTCAATCATCCATAATTTATTTTATATTAGAGTATAACACAATTCACACAAGCAACTACTACCTCATTTAGAACGATATATCTTTTCTTGTCTGAGCATTTGTATCTTGTAACTTAATGCAAATATATGTATACAACACTGATGTGAAGGAGTTTTCAACTTTGCATGTTTCGTTGTTCTATGGAAGTGTGGAATGTGATTGTGATTGAACATAGAAAGGATTACATGCTTAGATTTGTTGGCGAGTTTTGTTAAAGGCAGTATACCTAGGTTAAGCAAGATATACTTTTTGAGTAGAGTAGAGGTCCAAGTTTGAACTTGGTATCTACATTGCATGCCTAGTCATGCAAACTTCTTGCTTCAAATGTTTAACCCTGGGAATAAGGGTGGTTGTTATGGCTAGTTAGAGAGAGATATTGTACCATTTATGTGTAATACAAGTGGTGTCCATTGGGTGGAGTTAGGGAAAAATAATTCTCTCGGACTTAGAATCAGTTCAGTTTAGCTCTGCTTAGTGTTACATGCATACTATAATAAGTACAACTTAGATCAGTTTAGTTCAACTCTCAGAAATTCAAGAAAATAGTGCCTTAGTTGTGGGCAAATTTTCGCAGAAAAGAGGCCGAAGGCTAGTAGTAGTACATATTAAGAGTAGGAATAAGCCGTAGTTGTTAAAAAGTGCAAGGTGCACTAAGGCTAGAGGCATAACCGTGGTACGCAAAGGCCCAAAAAAATTTAATATAACTCTAAAATGCATCTGTTCTAAGCAACCAATTGCCATGCTTTTCAAGCATGTATATGAATATATATGGACTAAAAAAGATCCTCTGGAACTAGAGGCAGACAAACAAAATTTGAAACAATATAGCAACGCCGAGGCGCACTTGCCTGTGTGGATGCAAAGCTCATCCTTGCTAGAGTGCAACATAGACGCTTGTATTTTATATGGTAGCAGAGAACATGGTGCATCCTTGTTCTTTACTTCACTAATAAGTTTTAGTAATGATAGTTTATAATGTCTACTATTCAGGATAACTATTTTGAGGAGGCCTTGAAAGTGAGAAATCTTCTCGAAGAGTTTCATTATGATCATGGTATTCATCCTCCTACAATTCTTGGTGTCAGAGAGCATGTTTTCACTGGAAGGTATGTTTTTGTTGAGTATTAGTTTAATTATTTTATTGTATTTATTTTTCCATGTGCATTGATTTAACTTTGCGTGCAGTGTTTCTTCTTTGGCCTCCTTTATGTCAAATCAAGAAACTAGCTTTGTGACACTTGGCCAACGTGTCTTGGCCAATCCGTTGAAGTAAGATATGGTTCTTGTGAAAGATTTTTGCCACATGGGATTATATATTCTCGAGCTAATTGATGTTGATATGTTATGTCACACGTAGAGTTCGTATGCATTATGGCCATCCGGATGTCTTTGATAGAGTCTTCCATATAACACGTGGTGGTATTAGCAAGGCTTCTCGGGTCATCAACATTAGTGAAGATATTTATGCAGGCATGATTACTTTCCTCAAGAGCTTATTCTTTTTTCTTATAAGTTTTTTAATTAAGTTGTGCCTGCTAACTATGTTGATGACAATATCATTTGCTGTCAAAGTCCCCAAGTATAGCGTAGTTGGGGCACTTGGACTTAACATGTCCAAAGTAATATGGCATGATATAACATGGCTAAAGATAACTCTTATTTTGTCAAAAGAGCCATGATATGTCAATTATATTTTTTTTATCTTAAATACACTCTTGCATGCAAATGGGTTTTCGAAGGGCGTATAAACATACTCTGTTTTGTGCTAAAGTTAAAATAAATCCGATTGTTAGAATATAATGTATAGACCTTTTGATTTAATAGGCTATAGTATGTTGTGTTAGAAACTTTTGACTTAAAGGTTTAAAATTAAAGCTAATAGAATTATTGCATTTTTCTTGAATGGGGCTATTTTTTATATATATATTTGACAACTACTAGGTTATGCTAGCTACCTTATGGTTTCTGCTACTAAGTAAAACTTCAAATATAAGAATTAGGAAACCATCACCGAAATTGCTAGCTAGTTATTCATTAATCTTGTTTATACACTTGATAGTATCTTTTTAAGGAATAGACTTTATCATATTAGTCAAAGGCAGTGTTTCAAAAGCCGCTAGGCGTTAGTCGGTTGGCTAGAGCCTCTGAGGTCTAGGCGGATTAGTATTTAAAACTTTTAATATTTATTAATGAATTAAAATAATAAATTTAACCAGTGTTGTTAAAGGCACGCCTCAAGTGCGCCTTAAGCAAGGCAACAACCTCCACGCCTTAAGCAGGGTCAGGCAAGGTGTCGTTCAAGAGGCGTTCGCCTCTTGGCGACTTTGGTGCCTTGATAGGGCGCCCCAAGGTGTGCCTATGGCGCGCCTAGGGTGCAAAATGTTTTTTTAAAGTTTTATGATGGATTTGATCTCAGCCGTCCAATTTTTAAGTCATTTAATCTCATCTGTCCATGTTTTTAATTGGTATTTAATCTTGACCATCAATATGTTTATGATAAATTTGATCTTGGCCATCCATATTTTTTAATTCACCAATGTCTATAAATGTCGAAGAAAGTGCATCTGAAGATGAAGATAATGAATTATGCTATGATGATAGTTATTAGATAAGTCTAGGTTTAAAACTTA
>CATIWQ010073262.1:0-25789 GCA_949673415.1 Euphorbia schlechtendalii | reverse complement strand
AATAATTGGTACCTCAATAGTCAATAACTTTAATATTTGATCACAACTTTATTTGACTATAATATTATGATTGCCATACACATTTATAATTTACATATGTAAGACCACACTTAATGATTTATTGGTAATAAATCCAACAATACACCTATCGTATGTTGGGTAACAATGTCAATATGAGGATACTCGATCTTACTCCTTTATATGATTTATTTAGACCCATAAGAAAATGCATTAGCCCGTTTTTCTGAAATTATCCTCGATGTGCGATGTATTGATTACAAGTATATAGATCTTGATAATTTTAGAGTTCATCCCATAAAGCTTTGAGTTAGATATAATATGAGGCCACAGACATAGTTTTCAAAGATTGCTATTCATCACTCCTTTACTCATTGTATCTAAAAATAATGAAAATATACTTACAAATAAAATAGTAACATTGTGGTACACCGAAGATGATTTATTTGAGGTTGATATATCATACAATTTTGCAATGGTTTGCGGGTTAGATAGGCAACACTCTCTCCATGGCTGGTCTTACTGTTTTGATCAAATCGGTGATTAATAGTTCTTCATTTCACTCATTCATGGTGTAATAATGGCCTTGATATATTATTAAGGGTCCTGAACAGGTAGTGTGAAATTTTTTATGAATCGATAATGTTGATAAAAGGAAGTTGAACATGGTCCAGTGGAATATTTGTCAAAAGCCGATTTCTATGACAGGTCTTGGGTTGAAGAAATTCGAAGATATCAATACATCAATGCTGGCAAAATTAGCAAGGGGGCTGATCACGAGTTGTAGTGATTTCTTTCCTCTTTTACGTAAACGTTTTACGAAGAACGATTTAGCACTCGATTGGATTAGCAATTCAAGCATATGGAACTCATTACTCCATGCATATGGTCTCATTCATGATAACATGGTGTGGTTTATTGTTGAAACATTGTGTTTGAGCTTTTGGAACTCGGAGTGGTTCTCTTCCACTTTTGGGTAAGTTTTAAACCTGCTAATGGTCGAACGTGCTAGGAGGACTGATTTGGTTTTGAATTTCATGGTTGATGGAGTTTGGACCAACTTGTCGCATGGCTTGCCAAGTTCGATGCAACAAGAAATTCGAGGGATGAAGCTTATTGGGGACCAATTTGATGTGGCCTATTGGAAGACAACAAGTGATTTTTCCATCAAGCTATTCTATCAATGGATGCAAATGCATTATCTAGGCTGCCCTTTTTCAAAGAGAATTTGACATTCAGCCATTGCCCCGTCACATTCAATTATTTGTTGGAAAGTGGTTACGGGTTACATTCCCATTGATTATGTTGTACTTCGTAAGGGTATTAACATCATCTCCATGTGCAGCCTTTAATTTGTAATCGACATGTCGAAGACAAAGATCATCTTTTTGTTACTTGCTTCTTTGCACATTCTTTGAGGATAGCCTTACAGTTGTTATTTGGAAGAAAATTTTGACGTTAATTCTTGTTAGACATAATGTTTTCCTTAGAGGTAATTAGGGTAATATGTCTTAATTAGTTATAATGTACAAACAGTTTTGATTATTATTAATAATGATTAAGGCATCTTTATTTCTTATCAGTGTTTTAATTTATTTATGTATCTCGCTGGTATCATATATGTATAGTATTATATATATGCACATTGATAAGACAAAGCCCGTGACTACTTCATAGCATAAAAGTGTCTGGATATAGTGGGAGCTATGTGGTGTGAGAACTGCACATACATATTACTATGAATAGTCTAAATAACCCTAGCAATAGTTTCATTGAGACTTGACATCAATGGTGCGGACAGATTAGCATGTGTAGGTGTACTCCTTGTATTAGATCCAAGCAGCCCATCTCACGAGCTGAAGGTTGTACCTTGTGTTAACACATGAATTTATTCGGTTCATACATTGGAGACCGTTATAAGATAAACACTAAGAAGTAACTATATCCATGTGTTGGTGTCA
The DNA here is from genome assembly GCA_949673415.1 of Euphorbia schlechtendalii. Lineage (NCBI taxonomy): Eukaryota > Viridiplantae > Streptophyta > Magnoliopsida > Malpighiales > Euphorbiaceae > Euphorbia > Euphorbia schlechtendalii. The sequence continues at coordinate 23,810 of CATIWQ010073262.1, read as the reverse complement.
TGTCTTATTGTAGTAGCAGTACAAGTATCATTAGACTTAAGATATTGGTTACCTTATGTAGGAGTTGCTATATATTGGGTCATACTTATTCATACCTGCAGGTTATTTAAGACAATTATTGAACATGCAACATAGCAAGGCGGAATTTAAAAACTTAAAATTAACCTAAAGGATCTCCTAAGCATGCCATGATTGATATTTATGTTAGTTAAAATGTTCCATAGAAAGAATATTAAAGAAACCTTGCATCTAAGGTTTTGAGCATTACCAGTTGATGCATGCTTTCTCTCTTTTGGTAGCGATGTTCCCTTTGAGTAATTCGGCAAAACTTCATTAGCACAAGCTTCCAAACTAGGAGAGCCTCTATGAATAATCGACAATGATCTTCATTGACCCAAACCTCATTGAGGATGAACCCGTTGATGAATAGTAGCTGCTCGATCGCTTGAAAACTAACTTGAAAATTAAACTGAGAAGGCTCACTTTAGATAGAGCCTTTAAAAGAATTCTTCGATTGTTTAGAGAAACTCATGAAGGATCTTGCACAATAATAGAAGAAGAGGGTCTAATCTAAAGAGAAAATCTGAGCTTAAGCTATTTTCAGGTGTGTATAATGAGAGGAGCTGAAGGCCTATTAATAGGGAAAAGGGAGAGTGTTAGACTCCCCCTCAATAACTAGATGGGATGGGATAAATCCCATCCCATCTTTATCGGGTTAGTAGCCGGGTCAGGGTGACTCGTGAGCTAACCTGCGCGTGTTATGTAAGGGAAACCCTACCGGGCTTTCCTTACATTGCCGCAAGCTTAGGCTTTCACCTCCAGTAAGTGCCCAGGCTTGCCCCTAGTGCTAGTAGCCCGTGAGCTTTTCAGCTCGCAAGGTAGCCATGCAAGCCCCACTCTAAACAACCCATGTTCGTTTTGGGGCCCATTCACAATGGGAAAACTCCCTTGCTTCGCTATGTATTTTTCCCTATTTCCTCTTTATTCCTTTTACTTATTAATTTGATTCAACCAATTAATAATTCTTCTAACAGATTCGACAACTTATATTTTCGGCATAGACCTAGTCTATAGGTTATTTACTTGGTCCGAAAAAGCCCCAAAGTGTGTGACCTCATAGGATCCCAAAGTATAGAGCTGCTAGAGGTTAACCTAAACATGGAACCCGATAGCCATCCATGAACCTTTTGGCTCAGTGTTCCAGACAGATATCAAACCCGATAGCTCTAGATGATCAAATGGGCTTTCTAGCAAAGGCGTATGATCCCTCGATACTTAGAACGTCACGTGCTTGTGACTTGATCCGGTTCTACAGTAGTAACCAATACAATACACTCATTCCATCAGGTTAAGTACCATCAAGTTTATTGAGCTCAGATTAAGTTTTAGTTCATGTAATAGCCGTAGCTATCCTGGAATAAGACTTGTGCATGAAGAACACCACTCAGCCATTATGTATCAAGATTGACTGGAAACCCGTTCTATCAATCTTATACTCTGATCAGAGGTTTATGAGTGTGTCACTTCAATAAGGGGCCCTAAGGTACATCTCCCATTATATCACTATATCAGTAACGATGGATCATCACTATACCTATATTCACCCGTATCATCCTGATCGATAGGGTATGAATAAGTATGACCCAAAGTATAGAAACTTCTACACAAAGTAACTGGTATCTTAGGTCTAAGGATACCTGTACTACTACTGCAATAAGACATGACACAACACATGGATATAGTTATTTCTGTGTATCTATCTTATAGCAGTCTCTAATGTATTACCCGAATACATTCATGTTTTAACTCAAGGTACCAACTTCAACTCGTGAGATCAGCTGCTTAGATCTAATACAAGGAGTAAGCCTACACATTCTAATCTTTCCACTCCATTAATGTCCAGTCTCAATGAAACTATGACTAGGGATATTTAGACTATTAATAATAACACATATGTGCAGTTCTCACTCCACATAGCTCCCATTATGTCCTTGCACTTTTACGCTACGAAGTTGATACGGATTTTTTCTTATCGATGCGCATATATAGAATACTATACATATATGATACCAGCGAGATACATAAATAAGTTAGAAAACACTGATAAGCAACAAAGATGCCTTGATTATTATTATTAATATTTTGAAACCGTTTGTACATTATAACTAATTAAGGCATATCACCATAATTGCCTCTACGGCATACATCATGTCTAATAATCTCTAACTTACACTAGAGCTAAATACCCACGTACTTTATACCATACTTGTTAACATGTTGGTCATGTTTATCTTGAGTCAATGGCTTAGTTAGCCCATCCGCTAGATTCTGATTCGTTGGGATGTATTCTAACTATATATCTTTCCTTGCTACTATCTCCTGAATGAGATGGTACTTTATGAGTACATGTCCGTTTCTCTGATGAGACTGTGGTTCCTTTACGTGAGCAATAGTCAATAGACCACTATCAGATTTACAATGTTGGACACCACACCGAGATCACCTATAAATCCCTTAAGTTAGACAGCTTGCTTAGCCACTTCTGAACCAGCTATATACTCAGATTCTATGGTTGAATCAGCAGTCATATCCTATTTGAAACTCTTCTAAACAACTACCCCTCCTTTTAACATAAACACATAACCATACTGGGACTTATAATCATCCCTATCAGATAGAAAACTCACGTCAATGTATCCCTTCAAAGAGTGATCACCTTCTCCATATACTAGAAACTTATCCTTAGTCCTAGGTAAGTACTTGAGGATTTTTTTAATGGCCATTTAGTGCTTCTCACTTGGGTCAGATTGAAATCTGCTTGTGACGCTCAACTCATGTGAGACGTCAGGCCGAGTGCATACCATAGCATACATGATGGAACCTATCACTGAGGCATAGTGTATTCCATTCATGTGTAGTCTCTCCTCTTCTATTCTCGATCACTCAGATTTAGAAAGGTTAATCCCATGAGACATTGGGAGATAACCCTTTATTGATTGCTCAAGGATAAATATAGCCAAAACCTTATCTATTTATATACTTTATGAAAGACCTAGCAGCCTTTTAGATCTATCTCCGTAGATTTTTATACCAAGTATAAAAGCTGCTTCATCAAGGTCATTCATTGAGAAATTCTTTGACAACCATGACTTAATTATTTGAAGAAAAGGAATATCATTTCCTATTAGTAATATGTCATCAACATATAATACAAGGAAGATGATTGCACTCCCACTAGCCTTCTTATATACATAGGGATCATTAACGTTTAACACAAAACCAATTTCTCGGATTGTCTCATCAAACCTAATATTCCAACTCCTTCACGCTTGCTTAAGTTCATAAATGGACTTCTGCAACTTGCATACCTTAGAGCCATCCTTGGATGTAAAACCCTCGGGTTGTGTCATAAACACATCGATAAGTGTATAATTACACTTATTCTCATGATATTCTTACTTATAAAACAATATGGTTTAAAGTCATTTTATATTTCATATAAAAGATTTCACGTGGTATGTAGTTGTTTTTTATGCAAGGGTAAAAACTAGGTGAATTATGGGAGTGAAATGATCAAAGATGGAATTCTATGTAAAAAGAGTGTAAAAGGTGCGTAGAACACATGGAATTGGCTTAGGATAGAAGTTGTCAAAGATCGGTAAAGTTGTAAGAAAATTTTTAAAGAAAAGCATAATTCACGATCGTGACACCCATTCGTGGTCGCGACTTATCACACTTCATAAATAGAAAGTTGCCAACCAATGTTCACGATCATGGCATGTAATTCGCAATTGTGATTTGTGATGGTTATTGGTCATATCTTTTCAGCTACCAACCGCTGGATAAGTACAATCAATCGCCATCAACTGTCAAATGAAAATATACCTTTTAGGAGCTGACCAATCATGAAAAGGTTCCTTTCCATTGTAGATAAGGACGAGCTTTGCATCCAATCACATGGAAGTGATGCAACCCTTCGCCAATGGATATGACTCTTCGTTTGGATAGACGCAACCCTTCGCACTTTATAAATAGGGTTCAAAACCAACCAATTTCATGTGGATTGATAATGTGAGATGCATGGTTGATGTGTATGCATAGATAAAGAGTGAAAATTTTATAGATTTCGCTACGTTCAAAGTGTTAGTGAGAAAAAGGTATAAGTGATTCGATTCTTATTTCGATCACTAGATTTCTCCATAAATTCAAGCGATTATTGTATGAGTGTAATTGCAAAGCACTTATCAATAAAATTTTTCATTCTTCAACATTCATTTATTCGATATTCACAAAGAATAGCATCCTAGTGGAGGTTCTATACGAGTTTAGACCAAATTCAAACTAGACGCAAGAATTGCGGGAATTGACGACTCCCATTAAAGAGTGGATATAGTTTGATCAACTTTAGCTTTCACTTTGATACCTTACAACTTTACTTTGTTTTCTATGTATACATTCTATTTCGAAGTTTATGATATGTTTATGTGTCACAACGAGTATTTGATTTTGCGTCATTTATATTAATCAAGTTATATGATTTCGAGTTAACTTTAACAGTGATTTCGGGGTTAACAAGATTGTATATAATCACTGGATATGTGATTATAATGCTGTTTAGTAAGCCAACATTTTTGGAATGGTAACTTATTAAATATGGCTATGTGAGAGCGACCCGTACTAAGCATAGTATTATTGTTATCTAGGTTCTTATAAGTGTCATCATTCGTTTATTCTAGATCTAGAAAAGTCATTTCATGTGTTACTCTACGGTGAATTATTAAATATTTGGGTGTCTAGAACCGTGTTTGTTGAAGTTATCTAGTGTATGAAATATTCTTGATGATTTTGCATGTTTTTCTCTACTATACTTGTTCTTCGGGAATATCTATATAGTTTACATCTTCTCTAATCTGTTCATGCATCTGTCTATTCATCAGTCTATCATCTAACCCTGAACTTATTTTATTTTCTTTTATTCCGTAACTCTAGTTCATCCTTGGAACCAAATTTCTTCCCTGTGGGATCGATATCTTTTAAAACAACATTGCAACTGTATACTTGTAGTGGTCATCATTTTTCTATTTGATAAATGGTACTGACAACACCTGTTTATATTTAGAACTTTTATCTTATTAGTGGAAAATTGGGAACAAGGATTTTGGTATCGTTATCGAAAATAAGCTTATCAAAATGAGTATAGTAAAAATCTTGCAATCACACATCCCTGTCCAGATTCCCATTAAGGAATGCTATTTTCATATCCATTTGCCAAATCTCATAATCATAATGAGCAACGATGGTAAGGAGTATCTTGATAGACTTCAGCATGGCCACCGGTGAAAAGGTCTCATTATAGTAATGCCTTCTTTTTTACCGTACCCTTTTACAACCAGCCTTGCTTTATAGGTAAATATGTTACCATCCATGTTAGTTTTCTTCTTGAAATCCCACTTCCATCAAATGGACATAATCCTACTTTGAGCATCAATAAAACTCCAGACTTGATTTTTGTACATGGAGTCCATCTTCGATCTTAAACCTGAAAGCCATTTTATCATATTTGGAGCCTTGCATTGCCTCCTTGTAATTCCTGGGCTCATCATCTTCCATAAGGAAGAGATGCTTATCATCAGTGATGAAAAACCTATATCGCTCAGGAGCAATTGGAGCCCAGCTTGACCTATGCAATGTTGGTGTTATAATAGGTTGTTCCATACTTACACTTTTTTGTGTAATAGATGTAGGTTAATTAGTTGATTATCTATTTGTTCTTCTTGAGTGCTAAGCTCAAGATTGCTCCCACTAGCTTTCGCAAGTATATGCTACTTCTCAAGGAATTGAGCATTTATGGAAACAAGGACTTTTTGTTCCTTGGGATGAAAGAAGGTATACCCTATAGTCTCCATAGGGTAACCTATAAATAGACACCTGTCAGACTTAGCACCCAATTTATCTGAACTCATCCTTTTTACGTAAGCAGATCATCCCCAAACTCTCAGATGAGAAAGAGCGGGTTTCTTACCATACAATAACTCATATGGAGTTTGATCAACTGATTTAGAGGGCATTTTATTTAGAATATAAACTGCACTCTCAAATGCATAACCCCAAAAGGATCTACTAAGTTTTACTTAGCTCATCATGGACTGAACCATATCGAGTAAGGTTCGATTCCTCCTTTCCGACACTCTATTGTGTTGAGGTGTATAAGGAGGTGTCCATTGGGATAAAAGGCCATTATCCCTTAAATAATCCTCAAACTCTTGGCTTAAGTATTCACCACGTCTATCAGATCGAAGGGTCTTGATACTTTTCCCAAGCTGTTTCTCTACTTCGGTTTTTAACTCTTTAAATTTATCAAAACTCTCAAACATGTACCTCATAAGGTACAAATAATCATATTGCGAATAATCATCGATAAAGGTTATGAAGTAGACGAAACCCTCATGTGTCTTAACACTCATTGGACCACATACATTGGAGTGTATTATTTTCAAAGTACAAGTGATGCGTTATCCCTTTCCTTTGAAAGGTTTCTTAGTCATCTTCCCCTTTAAATAAGGTTGACATGCACCATAGGATTCCTATTCCATTGGGCCTAAGTCTCTACATTTATGTAACTTAATTAAGCGAGTCTCATTTATATGGCCTAGACAACAATGCCATAACTATGAGGTTTTCTCATTATCTAATCTCCAATTCTTAACAATGTTCATATTTGGAATTTTAGTTTTAGTATCTAGAACGTAAATGCCATCCATAGATATTTCACAAGCATAAAGAATATTATCAAGCTGAATGTGACATTTATTATTAGAGAATAAAATTTCAAATCCTTATGTTGCTAGAAGTGCAATAGAAATAATATTCATAGTGACAACAGGAATATAATAGCAATTGTTCAAAACTAAAATTAGGCCACTAGGAAAATGAAGGCTATATGTCCCTACAGCTTTTGCAGCAACCCGTGGTCCATTTCCAACTCTTAGGTCCATTTCCCTCTTTGCAAGCCTCCTACTATTCCGCAATCCTTGCATAGAAGTACAGATATGAGTACCACAACCAGTATCTAATACCAAAGTAGACTCATAGGGAATTGTAGAGAAACTCTCTAGTATGAACATACCTCCAGATGTTTGAGCCACAGCTATCATTATCCGATGAGCTTGTTTCATAAGAAACGTTTTCCTTCTTCATTTCTAACTTCCTCATGAGCTTTCTCTTGACTTTTAAACCTTTGAGTTTCCTCAAGTTAACGTCCTCAACATTGGCTTACTCTTTGAGTTTATTTCTAAACTCAATTTCATAAATCTCAAGAAAGTCCATGAGTTGGGTCAATGTACAATTGGGAGAACACTCCTTGAGGGTCCTTTTGATAAAATAATATTTATTGGGTAATACCCTCAACACCATTTCATAAATGTTTATAACCAACTCTATCGTTGAGGTGTTTCCCCGTAATCTACTATGGAACAGTTCATCCTCTAAACTTTCCACTCACTAGAGATAATGGTTGCGAGATCCAACCCTTTGTATGTTTATGCGTACCAAGGAGTAAGCCTACACATACTAATCTATCCGCTCCATTGATGTCTAGTCATAAATAATATGATATGTCGTAGCGTTTCCTGATGTTTTTAGCGCTTCCTGATGTAGGATCTTTGTGATTATCCACGAACTTGCATTGTAGCGTCATGTGACTGGTCTCATGGCACTCCTGGTAAGTTACTGGTTCGGCGATGATTTCTACTGACTTTCGTGATAGCTCCTTTGACTGTGGTAAGTCGGGGAAGTGCGGACCCTAATGGGGCAGTTGACATATGATAGGTCGGGGAAATGTGGACCGTCAAAGGTCTGTTGACTATGGTAAGTCAGGGAAAAGTAGGCCGTAATAGGTCCGTTGACTGTAGTAAGTCGGGGGATGTGGACCGTAATAGGTCCATTGGTTGTGGTGAGTCGGGGAATGTGGATCGTAATTGGTCCGTTGACTACGATAAGTCAAGGAAATGTGGACTGTAATAGGTCCGTTGATTGTGGTAAGTCGAGGAATGTGGACCGTAATAAGTCCGTTGACTATGGTAAGTTGGGGAATTATGGATCGCATTAGGTCCGTGGACTGTGGTAAGTCGGGGAAATATGGACCATAATAGGTCTATTGACTATAATGAGTCGGGAAGATGCAGACCGTAGTAGGTCTATTGACTATAATAAGTCAGGTAAATGTGGACCGTAGTAGGTCCATTGATTGTAATAAGTCGGGAAGATGCGGACTGTAGTAGGTCCATTGAATGCAATAAGTCAGAAAAATGTGGACTGTAGAAAGTCCATCGACTGTAGTAAGTCAGAAAAAGGTATGGACCGTAGAATGTTCGTTGACTATAATAAGTCAGAGAAGGAGCAGACTGTAGAAAGTCCATTGACTGCAATAAGTTGGAAAAATGTGGACTGTAGAAAGTCCATCAACTATAGTAAGTTGAAAAAAGGTGTGGACCATAGAAAGTCCATTGACTGTAATAAGTCAGAGAAGGTGTGGATTTTAGAAAGTCCATTGATTATAATAAGTCGGAGAAGGTGCAGATTGTAGAAAGTCTATCTACTGTAAAAAATCAGGGAAAATGCAGACTTTAGAAAGTCCATTGACTATAATAAGTCTTCATCAAAATTTGTTGTGGGATGGTTGACCGTTGCGGTCGGAATTGTATGCCCCTAGTGAGTTGAAGGGGTACCTGCAAGAATGAGGAAATTTATTAGTAGATATTGTGACATATGTTTTAATTCCTTGATTAAGATTGTTGAAAGTAAAAATTTTTACCCCTTTAATCAAGATTAAAACATGAAGGTTCTGAGAAATTTTTCTTCAGGCCCATGACAAATGTGGAATTTTGAGTTTGAAATTTTCGGGGATGTCCCGATGGCCTCTCCGTTGTTTTGGGAGGCTTTTGTGATGTTGTAATGCTGCTTGAATCCAAACAATAGTTTTGTCATTGATAACTCTGGTTGGTTGATAGATCTTGGAATTTAGGGGTTTGCCCCTAGCCGTGTTGCGAGGATTGTTGGATTAACCTACAAAACAAGATTTACATGTGCAAATATGATATGTACATAGTAAAAATGCATGTGAATGCAACCTCTCTTTGACATTGCGCAATGTTATCTAGTTGATGCCCCATATCGATAAGGCTAACTTGAGTTGTGGAGAGAGGCCTCCTTTTGAATGATGAGGGTCATGGGTCCGAGTCAAAGTTCAATTTTGTGGTTAGATCGGAGTCAAGTTCGAGGCCTGAATCTAGTCCTTAGTAGATTTAGATGAGTCAAACATTCTTTGGGAATCGCATTTTCCCTATATGGTATAATGATGGTGACATTGATCTTGATTTATGTCATTTATATAAACCCCGAAGTTGATCATGAGAACCTATACTGTTTATTGAGCTTTGAAGATTATTCAGTTGTAGCATTGTGCGTTACTTCTCATCGTGATGATCCATGTTGTGAAGGATACTAGATGATATTCGTCATTGGTTCTGCGGTAGACAGACGATGTCCTTTTCCATTCCTAGATGATGAATTTGATATTTCTTTAGTTCTAATTTTTGCATAGATTGCCCTTATGGGCTTTCAATCTATCGAACCTTGTCTTAACTTTTGCCTGGATAGCCCTTTCAGGTTTTCAATCCAGCAGATTCCTTTTTACATAGACCATCCTTCTTGGATTATCAGCCTATCTTTCTCTTTTTGTTTTTTTTGTAGGATGATGATGGTGCTTCATAGCATGTACAAGTATGCATATATACAAGTATACTTAAATGATGTTTACCTACTTGAAATATTTACTTATGGACATGAATGCATTCATTCTAATGCACAACTTATGATATAGTGCAAATGTTGATTTCATTGATGAACTTAAATTGGGTACCACCATTGGTAAACACTTTGGACCCTAACCTCTATTGCTAACTATCTCGTGAGGGTTTTATAGTCAGCGCCTCATTGATGCTCTAATTTCTGCTCGAACCTCGCTATTTTCAGTTCGACAAGCTATCTTTTCTTCCTTTCTTTTGTGTCTATTTTTGTTGTTATTTCTTACGGTAATGCTCATTACATACCAATTAAGAAGGTTGAAGAGTCGTTCTCATGCTTGGCCTTGCAGTCGTGAGCTTCATTTTTTGTAAAAGTTTTTCCCTTCTTATCCCGGAGGTGCTTCTGGAATTTTACCCTAGCTTTTAGTTGTAAGAGTTTTGAGGACTAAGTGAATTGCATTTGTGATTATTTGAAACTGGCTCAGTCACACAACGGTATTCTTTTCACTTCATGATGACCCCTTCTTTGTTACATCTTGATTAGGAGCTTTGTTCTCCTTTGATCAACATGTTTATAGATGTAGACCTTTTCTTTGGTTTGTAGTCCATGATGATTGATGTTAGTGCTTCACTCTTTTGCCCCTTTTAGGCTTCTCGGTTCAATAAATGGAATTTTATGTTTTACAAGGTTTGTCCTTACTCTTATTCTCTTCATGGAAACTCCATCTTTGTTTATAAGCTTTGAGATGGCAAGGCTTTATAGAGGATGTGATTTCCATTGTGGAGGATGGTGAATGTTACCATCGGCTTCGTTGTTTTAATTATTCTCTCATTTTCTCTCATAGAGGTCCAAGTCACATCGAATGGTTACCCCTTGAAGTTTTTTTTCGATGGTACCCAAGTTAATCGCATGTAATGATGCAACATGAACACTAAAAACAATATATGTATGTTAAAATGAATGCATAGAGTCATTGAGCAAAACTCAAGCAGAATAAACAAAGACAACATGATAAATTGATTGCCTTATTGATCGGAGAGGCTAATTTTTCATTGCAAAATGTGAGCTCAAAAGATAAATCTCCTGTAGAATGATGGTCTCCGCTCCATGTCAGAAAATGAACAGCTGTCGGGGGTTATAGAAATTGCGTGTTTCCCTTTCTTGCATTGCACTTCTATTGCTTTGATGGACCACTAGATTAATTGGATATCCATTGGAGAAATTGAGAATTTCTACTTGATCCTTCAGCATTGCATTATTGACTAGTTGAACCTTAATGACCTTATTGGGATATGATGATTGGACACCTTTGTATTCCAGATGGAGGGTCTTCATTTGGTGGAAGATGTACTCGAATAGGACTTTCTTTGTGTTGTATACTTCAATAGTGGCTAGAACCATGTCTTTGGTTAGAGTTTAGAAGAACGAGATACTTCTGGACCTCCTCTTAAATCTTCCCCCATATAAACCTTTTAAATTAATCTATATCTAAAAGATTTCCATAAATGATGTCACATTATCGATGGTGGGCTTTCGATGGGTGCTTTGTTGGATTATTAATTCTTATCTTCGGATGAAAGAATCGATGTTGTTTGGAATGACTCCTCCAAACCAATCTCAAGAGCTAGATTTGATGGAACCTTGACTTGATTTGAGGTATTTGGAACTTTTGACCCAAACCTAGGTGGTTAAACAAGGCAATCATTCCGTTGCTGGTGAGATTATTGATCCTTCTCGCCAAAACCTAGAAGAAGTTTATCTCATGCATGGGATGTATGATATTGTTAGGTTAGTATACACAAACAAATAACCTTAAATATGTATAAAGTGCATGCAAGATAATGCAATGGCTGCAAGATAAGGGGTTAATGCATATGTCAAACAAAAAGTAAAGACAGTGTGTGCAGTGTTCAAAAGAACAAATAGAGTCAGTAACTGAACTAATGTAAAATAAAGAACCTGAGGGATACCCATGGAACACATGTATGCATGTGATGCATGAAATGGTCACGTACTCCATATGCACGGACAAGAGGCTATAATTAAAGTGAATGATGAGATTGTCGCTCTTTTTATTATACAAGGAATGAGAGCTTTTGACATGATCATGTACGCCATATGTACAAAGTGGATGCTATGATGTCAGGGTGACATTGAAGTGGATTTAGAGTTGAGATGAAATGAAATGATTTTTTTTACTCATTTTATTGTGCGAGCTTTGAGGGTGTTTGACATGGTCACCTACGCCATATGTATGGATTGGATGTTATGATGTTGGTGGGACATTGAAGTGGACTCGAAGTTGAGATGAAATGAGATTGTTACTCATTTCAGTGTGTAAGGACTGAGGGTGTTTGACATGGTCACGTACGTCATATGTACGGATTAGACTTTATGATGACAATGGGACATTGAAGTGGATTTGGAGTTGAGATGAAACAAGATTGTTACTTGTTTTAGTGTATGACGATTGAGGGTAAGGTTGTGTAGAGTTACGCAAACCTAAAAGGTACCATTGTGATACCAAGCGAATGCTAATGAATGCTAGAGTGATGAGATGATCATGTATAGGTATTCAATTAAAAGATATGAGTCAAGGGATGATATTATCATATTAGCCTAACTCATATATATATATATATATATATATATATATATATATATATATATATATATATATATTGTCGATGTGATATCGAGTTGCATGGAAGGAATGAACGAGTATGGGATGGTTCTAAGAGGTATCTATTGCAGTTAGATACCAAAGATTGTGATGCTTATGACTTTATCTTCTTCCTCGATGTGTTCCATAGGCATACAAAAATCATGAAAGTAATGAAAAACATAAATTGCGAGTGTGGGTAAAAGAAATAAGAAACCAAACCTTGTTTCATGTAATCCTACACAAAATTAATAATTGTGGCCATATAACTCAAGTAAAGGCATGCATAAGATATGTACATAACACCATGTTATGTATGCATGTCAAACATATAATATGTATGCTATATGCATATGGCATGAAAATATTATGGACATGATATATGCATGACATGTATATGGACACCATAAGAAGATTCCTCGTCTACTCGTATTTAGATTCAGCTTTTCCACTACATCTTCTTGAATCAATGTTACCACATGCTGCATTCTTGGCTTGCCTTTAGTGAGAGATAATGCTAACACAATCGTCCCAAGGGATGAGGTTTCTTTTTGACAGTTACAAGATTCTGTGTAGAATTCTTGATTGACCATTGGATATTCTTATACCCTCTAGAATCATTGAAGCAGTTGCGGGCTACCATGTTAACATGTTGCCCCTATTCCCAAAAGAACCAATCTAATCTTGCGGCCATGTCGAATAGACTTTCAAAGTACGGAGCCCCATTGGACCGAGACACTACTTATACAATTGCCTTGCCCTGTTGATCAGCACCAAACCATACTCTTCTATTCTATATTGTATGCGGATCTGAATGTTCATCCAGCACCAGGTATACTTATTAAAGGACTAATAGTTGTTCTGGCTACAGGCCGTCGGTCCCCTTACGGTGGGTCTGGGTTGTTGTATATACTCGAAGTCTTTAATGAAAGCCTCGGAGATTCACCTCCAGTCGCACCTCAATACCCCTGGTTGATTCCCATACCATCCCCCCACAGCCTTGGACAATGAGTGCATGAATAGCATTGCCAGATCGTAATCGTGGAGTTCTTGCACTCTCATGAAGGTCTCGAACTTAAGGACATGTAAGGCGGGTGAATCCCTTCCATCATACACAAGAATTCTACATAAGCTATATCTGGGGCCCAAGCAATCCCCAAAAGCATGAAACAAGCGTTGACGCTTGCTCCCCCGACTTGTCTTGGTTGGGCTGGGCCCTTTCCTCGGTTTGACCGGGATATCATGTCAAATACGTTGACGGATGGTGTGCTCGATCCTACCATCATGATCTCTGGCACTAGGATTTGAAACTCGGTATCTATCTTCAATGCTATCGTAATAAGTTCCTCGAGGTCTGCATATTCCCATGAGTTGAGGTGGTCTTGAAACTCAAGGTGCACTCCACTTATCAGCATCCACATCAGCAAGATCTTCTCTGGTTTTTTCTTGACCGTCACATGGGTGGACATCCATCGAGAGTCGTACTTCTTGAACATTTCATCCTTATCCTGTATGCAAGCCGCTAACTCCATCATGTTGGCTTCATGCTTCTCCATGTATAAGAAATCCCGCTTGGAAGTGCCGGAGATCTAATGCCAATTACCCCGGGTGGAGGGAGGTTGAGTCACATACCAATAATCTCTTGCTCTACCAGATAACGAACATGGAATAAGGCTGCTAGCATGTCATCCAAGAGATCTTGTGCTCTCATGAGAGTCATGTACTTGAAGACTTGGAAACTTGGGGCATCCTATAATCATATACAGACATCTCGCACAATTTGAACTTAGGGTAGTGACAGCTCTCCACTTTCTCCATGGTATATGAACTCACTCCCAATTCCACATCAGTTCTCACATGACAAAGGTTGATTCCTAACCCGATCATCATTACATATTCTTCCACTACCTTTCCCATGCACTGCAAGACAACATCTTCTCCCATTCCCGAGCCTATCATCCCGACATTGTCTTCAAATTGAGGAAGGGGGTTGCTTGTCATGTTGGGCTTTAACATAGGCTCTATCACTCGGTCCTTTATCAACTTTCAGATAGCCCTTAAGAGGTCCTTGCAGTTTTTGGTATTGTGCCCGGCAACCACATGGAAGTGGCAAAGATTATTCATCTCCTCCTGTCTAGGGGGAGCCTAGGGCTTTACGCTCTCCAACTTCTTTAGCTCTCAAAATTTTGTGAACAGGAAACCCAAGTTAGCTGAGTAGGTAGAGATCCCTTGATATTCTTCCTTTGGTCGGCATACGGATGCCGCCATCTCTACTTGTACTACTTTCACCGTCGCCAGCTTGCCCTTCTGTTGTGAGGAGGTGGGGGCTGATGAGGACCTTGCATCAACCTTCTAGTACCAGGGTCTACTAGTTGGTGGAGCCGCCACTACATTCATGGCCTCAATCCTCTCTAGCTTCTCAGCTTTCTCAAACACGTAGTTGTAGGACGTGAAGGTGTCCATGCCCAGCTGGTTTCTATAGGCTGGTAAGGCTTCATCTAATCATCTCGAATAAGCTGAGTCGGTTTTTCAATAACACCTGAGTTTTCATCCATCGCACATAGTAGGGCTTGAATAGTTTACCGGGTATCTCTTTGATGGCTTCCAGATTTTTCATCGTGGTCTTCATAAAGGAGTTAAAACCGTATTGCTCAACTAATGCCTTCGACAGGCTATTCCAATTGCCTGATACTTCCGGAGGTAGGTTGTTGTACCATTTGTTAGCCAATTCGCTAAAGTTGACGATGAAGAATTTTTCCAGCATTCTATCCGAGATCCCTCTAGCCCTCATCATTATCTGATAATTCATCAAATGAGATCTAGGGTGTCCTTCTCCCTTGTACTTTACCATCTCTGGCATGACAAAGTCATAGAGGAGCCAGTCTTCCTCGTAGAGTACTAGAAGCTTTAGATAATGAGTGGGAGGGAGAACGGAGAATTGATGCACACGAGTGGCTAAGAACTGTTGCCATAACTCCACTATGTTTGGTCCTTAGGTCTAAGCTAAAGCACCCCCGCTATAGGAAGGAAATCCTGGCTGATAAGGGAGAGCGAAAGTCGTAAGCGGCAGGCGAGGTTGGTCATGTGTGAACGCTGAACATCCAGAACCAATGATGAAGTTTAGCGCGCCTGCTGAGTCAGGACCGGATTAAAACTTGTTTACTGGGGGAATCATTCTGGTGTGGAACAAAGTAAGAGTAGCAGTGCTATGAGGTCTTGCTTGCTGGGAATTGAGGCTAGGATGAGTGAAATTGAGAGATGACCTCGCTAACTAGTACTGTTGACAACTGAGTGATTGACTACGGAGGCGGTGCGTTGACGAACTGATTGTTGAACTAACCGAGCTCGAAAAAATGTTTTGGCAGGGCCATTGTGGTTGGTCTAGACTGGTTACCTCCGAAACTCTGCCCCACTCGAAATGCTCAGAATTGCGTCAGGCCTCTTCACGTGCTGAACTAGAATATTTTGCTCGTGGGACTGTTGCTGGGAAAGGATAGGGGGCTCCTCGACCAAGGACGGCCATTAGTGGGAACTTGAGCATTCCCCACGTTTCTAGAATCTGAAAATCAACCTGAATTATGGTCCTCCATTTACCTCGGACGGGCATGATGCTTGATGGCTTGAACAAACTACTCACTGCAACAAAGGCCTCTAATGCACTGGCGATCTCTCCGCTGATGTTCTGTTGTGGTCCTTGAGTATGAGCGAAAGGTCCCTCATGAACGATATGGCCCCTGGTATTGTTATTGTCTTAGGAGTTGGTCATGATGAAGAATTGGTCTCTGCTCAAATCGAAGCTTCATCCTGAACCTGAACCTGATCTGGAACCTGAATGTTTGCTTAAATCGATGTACGGCACACCCTCCTGTTGAGACCGAATGCTCCCTTACCTAGCCACGATGGGAGAGACTTTGATGAGACGACGATCAGTCCTTCTCCAAACCTTTGCCCGTACATAAGACGAAGATCAGATCATGCATGGTATATGTATGGATAATGATCATGCATGTAATGGGTTGTAGATGAAATCAGTAAGCGCTAACTTTTGAGGTAAAGGTGATGTCCATGTGACATCGGGGGCTTTGTTGCAAGGCTTAGGCCCTGTTTTCTTCACCTTCAATTTGATTCAATTCAGTTCAGTTAAGTTCAGTTCAGTTCAGTTCAGGTCCATTAAGTTCAGTTAAGTTCAGTTAAGGTCTATTAAGTTCAATTCAGGTCCATAAATTTTAATTTTAATAATTATTATTCTAATTAATCTTTAATAAAAATTAATAGTAATAGTAATAAAAAGAAGAATAATGATAAAAAATATTAATATAGAAAAATAATTATTATTTAATGTAGTTAATATTGATTATAAATATAGTAAAAATAATTTTTAAATAGTGATAATTACTAGTGTTATTGATATAATAACAGTATTAATGTAACTATAATATAATAATTTTTTTATTTATAATCATAGTATTAATTAATTAGAAAATGTGTTATGGAATAATAAAATAAAAATATTTATTAATTAAAACAACTATTATATTTTTGTAATTTAATAATAAGTGATAATTTGAATCCAAAATAAAATATATTATAATAATTATTATTAACTCATGTAATTATAACAATAATTATTATTTGAATAATAAAATTTTAATTAAATGATTTTACGTATTATAAATTTTTTTATTATTAATGATATTAAAGTTGTTTTATTAATTATTTTATATAGGTAGTTATTAATAATATTATTTGTAATGATTATTAATAATTTATTTATTTTTATATTTAATGAGTTTTACTATTATTTTAATAATTAATATATTTTTTATTAAGTTCAATTAAGTTCAGGTTCATTAAGTTCAGTTTAGTTTAGTTCAGTTAAGTTCAGTTCAGTTTAGTTAAGTTCAGTTCAGGTCCATTAAGTTCAGTATAGTTCAGTTAAGTTTAGTTAAGTTTAGTTAAGTTCAGTTCAGTTCAGGTTTCAGAAGTTGAAAAGAATAGGGCCTTACTGTATTGGGGTTGTGTCATATTACCCATGTGGTAACAAGCTCCTTATGGGATTCACGAGGGATCGAGTAAATAGTGTGTTATACTCTTCTTCGCATGACTACTAAGGTGATGGGTATGTTGCCCCATTTAGGCAAGGATTCGAGTATCCCTTGGAAAGCCCTTGCATTGTAGTCCTAATCCTAGGTGACGCTATCTAGGCGTGTCTTCTAGGTGTTTGGTATTGGTGCAATACCAAGTGCACTTTTGATTTGTGGTAGTGGAATCGCTATAGGGTCTACAAGGGATCGGGTAAATAGTGTGTTATACCCTTTTTCATATAGTTCCCAAGGTGATGGGTATGTTGCCCCATTTGGGCAGAGGTTTGGGCATCCTTTGGAGTGCCCTTGTGTTGTGGTCCTAATAGTAGGTGACGCTGTCTTGGCACGTCTTCTAGTTGTTTCGTATTAGTGCAATACCAGGTGCAACTTTGATATATGGTAGTTGGCTCCCTATAGGGTCTACAAGGGATCGGGTAAACAGTGTGTTATACCCTTTTTCATATAATTCCTAACGTGATGGGTATGTTGCCCCTTTTGGGCAGATGTTCAGGCATCTTTTGGAATGCCCTTGTGTTGTGGTCCTAATCCTAGGTGATGCTATCTTGGTGCATCTTCTAAAACTAGGTGTGTGGAGTTAACACAATGTCAGGTCTAACATGTCATGCGTGTGTGCATATTAGTGTCTGCATAGAGATCGTGGTTAGCGAGATGCCATAAAGAAATACTTGTTTGAATTTGTGATGCAGAGATGAGCACATAGCACACAACATCTCTCATCTAACCTTATATCTCTCGCATGTAAAGGGTAGGTTCCTAATTCTAGGTTTGGTTCATCTTAACATCGCAAGGATATTAAGGTTCGTTCCTGCACAAAAATAAATGTATCTTATTTTGGTAAACCTAGTGGAAGTGTCTACGATTTCCTTATATGAGTTCGATCAATGGGTTGTTGATGTAGAAGGTTCTTGTTGCACTATGATACACTTTCTCCATTTTCCCTAATAGGTTTAAGAGAGTCCATGCGATGTGGCAATAAGTGATCCACTCACTAAGTACATTTGGTTGCCAAGGTGTCGCAAATGGTACTTTCGCGAGCTTCTCTATAAAACAGGGCACCCTAACCTTAATGGCTAATCCGTCTAATGCATATGCTTTGTGAAATATTAAAATCTTAGAAAGTAGTTTGACTTAAATAATGACTTTTCACCAACTCATCAATAATCTTCGAAACTTTTAAGTTTTAAAAGAAAGAAGAAATCCCCAGCAGAGTCACCATTGTGAGCAGACGACGTTTCGGACCCGCGTGGTTGTCGCGAGGCGCCAGCCCCGTGAGAAGGGGTGTGGGGTTTTCGAAAAGTGCATTTGTTGTTGTGGAAAGAATTCCAAAGACTCGAGGCCTAAACCTCTAGATTACGTTATACAGAGTCACCACCCAGATCAGCTCTTTTGGGAAATTCGGTACAGCCTAGATCTGTTAAACCTAAATGATACTGTAGTATAGAGATTCGGGTTCGGATGAGTTACTTATTTCGTCATTATTTAAGTCATATTAGGCAAGTGGCTACTAGATTCCAATATCATGATATCTTGTTCTAAAATATTTTCGAGTTATATTTTAGCATGCATACGGAAATCAATAAATAAGTGCGGGAAGTAACACGTAGGAAAGTAAATGCTCCTAGTCTAGGGGGGATTATTTACATATTTGGGGATGGGGAATACAAATGGCCTAAAATACATGAGATCTAGGTAAATGAATAAATCCATATCCTATTATACAAATGATTTAACAAATACATAATTTTTATTGAAGTACGATACGCGAAGAAAAATAAATACTAACATACATCTAACCTAATCTAACTGCATCCACAAAGGTTAGCACGAAATATTTTTACTACAAAAATATGTGCCAATGCACCAAGTATGTTCAATTTAGATTTTGGAGGACCCGTGTGGTCGAGTTAAATAAAAAATGCTGATAAAGGCTCGTGGTTTCCGTTATGAAGGATGATCCATTTTTATACAAATATGTTGCTTATTTTATTAATGAAAATGCCGCATGTGAAATTTGTCTGGTCGGATATACTGGAACGGGGTGTTCCCTTTGTGGGAGTTTCCTAAAACAATATTAAAAACATAAATTTAGGTCAAACATGCATAAACATAGCTATTATTTGGGTTAGCAACTGTAATGATGTCATCCATATCATTACCGACTTCCCCGTGAAGGGCGATATCGATATGGATGACTTGAAGCACTTCCGTTGCCACTTCAAACCTCTATCCACATATTAGCACTTCAAAAAATACTCATATATAACTTTTAAATGAGCTCTATACGAGAGTTGGTTACCACAAATGGTGAATTTCTGAGTTTGGAGAGGTCTCGGTGGGTCATTTCGTGCTTAAAAGGAGCGAAACGGAGTGAAACGAAGCTAATACACAATTCTACCAAGGTGAGGTCAGTACTGATGTTGGTAAGGTCAGTACTGACATTGTCCTAATGCTAACACTGACTTCATTAATGTTGGTACCGATGTCGATGATCAAGACCTGCAGAAAAGCAACGAAAAACAGCAGAAAACAGCAAAGACAAAGGCTGAAACTTCCGAAGATCATAAATTTCACCACGGTTATCAGATTCAAACGATTCTCTTTATTCCGGAAAGCTCATGATGTGTTTAACATACTGAAAGTGAGGAAATCAAGTTTTAAAAACATCTTTATAAAGAAAAATATCAAAACAGTTCGCATTGTTCAAAACCGTGAACCGTAATTTTACGTAACTTCAAAAAATCATAACATTATTTATACTTATCCATTTTGAGTGATCTTTATCATTCGGGAAACCTCATGATATAAGGAACCTAATAAAAATACATAAATGCAAAATAAAAATCTTCATCAAACCCAGAAATGAAAACAGTATCATTCTGCCCGAAACAAATTTGTATAAAACTTTGAAAATTCATAACTTTTGATATACTTATCCATTTCAAGCGATCTTTATCATTTTGGAAAGTGCAAGATGTGTAGAATATGTTTATATAAACACAATACTCAAAATGATTTGAAATCATACCTCAATTCCCGAAAAACAGATTGGTGTGCAAAAACGGAAATAACCGAAAAGAAAATGAAACTTCAAAAGGAAAAGCATATAAATGTAAGCACAAACTCTAGGAACTCAGAGGCTTACCCTGTAGTCATGAATCCACTTTCTTTAAGGTCCATGAGGTCCTCCGGGAAGCTCACCTTGTTTCTTTTTTGTTGGATTTGGTTGTTGGTTGTGATTTATCGACAATCTTTGAAAGGGATCTATTCACTACGCCATAGATGGTCTATCGCAACAACAATAAAATGTTACCTAAAGTGCCAAAAGTGTTGCGAAAGCACCTATCGCAACACTTTTCCGTGCAAAAAGTAATTGGTTATGCTTCCCTTGTGAAAAGTTGTTTTCGCAACACTTTTTTTTCTCTCTCAATGCTAAGAAAAGTGTTGCAACAAGTGACTTTTCGCAATACTTTTTTAGTACTCGCAATGCTTTATGTTTGTGTTGCAAAAAATACTCGTCATCGTCAACATTGACGTCTATTAGTTTTTTTTGTAACACTTTTGTTATTTTCTTGCAACATTTTTATTATAACACTTTTAGCAATTTTGCAACACCTTGTCCAATTTTCGCAACACTTTTCTAAAACACTTATGTCGCATTTGAAACACTTTTTGATCTTATTGCAACACATTTTTAAAACATG
Organism: Euphorbia schlechtendalii; assembly: GCA_949673415.1. NCBI lineage: Eukaryota > Viridiplantae > Streptophyta > Magnoliopsida > Malpighiales > Euphorbiaceae > Euphorbia > Euphorbia schlechtendalii. Next base: position 2,538 of record CATIWQ010073262.1, on the reverse strand, counting down.
TAATTGAACTTTCGCAACACCCTATCAAGTTATTGCAACACTTTTTACAAACACTTCACTGCACATTAGCAACACATTGTCCAGTTATTGCAACACTTTTACATAACACTTGATGGCGCATTCGCAACACATTTGTGGTTTTATTGCAACACATGTTACAGCCACATTTTATATTACACAAATACCTCATAAATTCAGAATAATATAATGCTCCAAATTAAATGTCAACATATGCATTCATAAGTCTAGTCAAGTAATCCATCACAATAGCTAATGCATAAAGCAGTCACAAGACATACATATATAACTAACTTAAAGTTGAGAAGACATAGTTAAGACACACTCCTAGTCAAAGTATTGTACTTAACAAGTGCATAAAATTCAGCAGCATATATTACACCATTTAGTTATCACCCGTGTCACTAGACACATCATCAGCTGTACCAGTTCCAACATCACAAGTAACAGAATTCATGATGGTATCTAAATTAATAGTAAGATCAGGATTATCAGCTGCAATTTGGTTCACAATCAAAACAAGGTTTTCCTTCACCTTGAGTTCCACTGTCTCCTCAACATTGAGTTGCAACTTATCTTGGACCTTTGCCACCAATTCATCAACACTCATGTTAGGCAGTTGTGGTGAACTACTATCTCCTTTCTGTACTTTGTTTGGAAATCCGCAACTATCAACGAGCCATGTTGGTCCATGAGATGATTCCCCAACCATGAGCGCTTGTTCAACGCTGTCACTATTCACACTCAGATTCACGCACATATTTTCCAAAGTATGCTAAAAAAATCAAGAAATATTTCATATTAGCAATCACAGATTAAGAATAAACTGGATTTAAAATTTAACTTATTAATGAGCCATAGATTCATTAATTTTACAATCACAGATTGATAATAAACTGAATGTAAACTTTAACTTATGAGCTACACAAAAGGTTTAAACTTTAACTAATGAGCCACAGATTCATTAATATTACAATAAAAAATTGATAATAAACTGATTTTGAACTTTAACTAATAAGCCACGCAAAAGGTTTAAACTTTAACTAATGAGCCACAAATTCATAATATTACAATCATAGATGCATAATTAACTGGATTTACAATACATGTATTGCTAGTAACAAATTCAGGTTTGATAAAATAGTGGACATAAGAACAACAATTTGGTTTTTCAGTTATTTAGCAATCAAGCTAGGGACTAAACTATCAGCATGCATTCAAATTCTAATACATAAATCAGAAAAAAATCATGAACAAATTGATAGAGGATATGTAAAATAATTCATGAGCAGTTAAGGACAGTGTGTTCATGGGTAGTCTATGGGTAGTAATGGGAATTTAATTAGTTGTAATTAAGATGGGTAGGTGGTTATAAATTGGACAGATTTACGTGGGTAGGGGCATGGAAGTTTATGTATTCAACTGCATCTATTTGTAGGGCTCTCAATTAGAGGGAGGGAATTTATTCCTGTGGGGCTCTAAGCCTATTGTTTCTTACTTTTGTATTTCTGCTTTATGCTTTCGTTTGTAAATAATATAATATTCAGTTGTGTGTTGTTCACTACTTTACTGCTATTTCTATGTTGCTTTCCAATTACAAATCCTATAGCCCCTTAACTGAGAAATAAATCATAAATACTATAGCTCGTGGACTTACAATTTTACTGGTTATTGCATCAGATTCCGACTTGTAATTACGACCTTGTTTTCGTTTACGGGACGCAATAAACATTTGAGCCTTTGAAGGTTCTTTCCCGTCATTTTGCAATTTCTAGCAAAACAAAATTAGTTGATAAATGTGGCTCTAAATTAGAAGTAACAGTAATTATCAGAAGTAGCAGTACCAATTGGTGGTTGACTTGGGTAAAACTTGTTGAGCCCACAGTGTGTGGATTTACATTCTTCCTCCGATTTGCCGCATTTTTTTCAGCTTGGGTCTACGATGGTGGCACAGTTTATAAATTGAAATTGGAAATTCATAGGGAATATAGATTTTAAGGAATTGAAATGTACCTTGACTTTCGGATCATTCCAATATTTAAAGCAATCGTTGAACTCTTCAATTATAATGGCGTCAGGTCTATTCTTCATCCGATCCTCGTTATTGTCATAAGCAGTGAAATGTTGTTCCTTGATACGGGACTTGTTCACCTTCTAAGCATCACTTATTGCTTTCATTACCCATTTTTTTGCTCATTCATCGATATCATACTTTGACTAAAATATTTACAAGTTTCAGGGTAATATATATAACATATAAGTGAAAATAAAACTCTGAAGAACAAGCTTATCCCCACAAAAAATACTAACCTTCACATATCCCCATAGAAGTTCCTTATCGGGAACCTTGTGCCAACTTACATGATTGATGACCACATATATTCCCTACCTAAGGTTCCTAAGAACAAGCTGAATTGTGAAATGAGTTTTTTATCATCGAAAATAGGTTGGAACTTGTCATTGACAGTTATTATCTTTTCTCTCTTTCCTTGCATGTATGCTATCCATCTTAGTTTTGCC
>CATIWQ010073253.1:0-16253 GCA_949673415.1 Euphorbia schlechtendalii | reverse complement strand
GAATTGTGAAACTTCCTGGATCTTTTAGTTTAGTGGGCATTGTAGTAGTTATTATTTTACTACAATCTTCAGCTAAAGATACTTTTGATATTCCTTCTAAACTACGTTTTCAAGATAAAAGTTCTTTGATAAACTTACCATAGTTAGGAATCTGAGTAATGGCTTCAATAAATGAAAGATTGATTTCCAGACCTTTACTCGGATATTCATACGGTACTTCAACAACATCATTAGCAAGCATACCCGAAGGATTTGGTTTATCTAGTAATTTACCACTACGAAGGGCTATAGCATGCACATTTTCCTTAGGATTTCCCTCTGTGTTATTAGGTAAATGGCCTTTTCCTCTAGATGGAATAGCACTCGCTAATTGACCAACTTGTATCTCCAAATTATGAATTGAAGATGATTGGTTTTTAAACATTTGATCCATCTTATTCTCTAACTTTTTATAACATTCTTCTGACTCCAATTGCTTATTACAAACTCCCTCTAGAAACATGTCTATCTTATTTGTTAACTAACCTATTCTATCAGTACTCTGGTAATTCTTTTGTTGGTTATCACCATACTTCTAATTAGAATTTCTGTAGTTATTCCCATTATTGCCATAAGAATTCCCTTGACTTTAAACATAACTTAATTGCTCCCCTACACATGAGTTAAAGTTACACTCAACAGCTGTATGTCTAATTTGACGATAATTTTCACATGTCAAAGGGTTATTTTTACGAACATGCATATTATCTATTTTGTTAGATAAACCAGATATTTGTGCTTGCATAATAGAAATGGAATCTAATTCATGGACCTTTTTAACTGAACTAGAAGATGTAGATGCATCATGTGAAAGAGTAGGATTAGTAATACTTGTGCTCTTTCCACTAGCCACATGCTATTGTTGCTTGCCATATCTTCTAAAAGTTCAAAAGCTTTTTGACTTGTTTTCTTCATAAGAGATCATGCAGCCATAGCATCAATTGCTCCTCTCGTAGCATGATTTATTCCATTGTAGAAAGTTTGCAGAATAACATTCTGAGGTAAACCATGATGAGGACAAACTCGTTGAAGTTCCTTATAACGTTCCCAGGCTTCGTATAAGGATTCACTATCTTTCTGGGTAAAAGAAGTGATTTCTTTAATGAGTCTTGCAGTTTTTGCTAAAGGGAAATATTTAGTTAGAAAGGCTTAGGCTAATTGGTTCCAGGTAGTGATTGAATTTGGGGGTTATGAATTCAACCAAACTTTCGCTTTATCACGGAGTGTAAATGGAAATAAGCGAAGTTTAATTGCTTCTTCAGGAACATTGGGTATTCTGAAAGTATCACAGACTTTTAAAAAGTTTGCAATGTGAGAATTCGGATTTTCATTGGGTAGACCATAATATTGCACATTATTACTAATCATTTGAAGTAATGCTAGTTTTATTTCAAAATGATTTGCATCAATCAGTGGTTTAACAATTCCTTGATTGTTCCCATTAATGGTCGGAATAACATAATCCATAAGCCTTGGTTGGGGTGGATCTTCATTTGGGTTTGGATTTGGGTTAGGATTTGGGTTGTCAACTTAACCAGTAGCCATTCTTCTCTCTTATCTCTTATATTCTTGTTTCCTTTCCCTACTAAATTGTTCTATCTCTGATTTGAAAGATGCCAAACTTTCTCCCGAACTACGCGTACTTGGCATGCACAATCTAGAAAGAAAACTCAATGAATAAGCAAGAGAAATATGTTAATATCAAAATAATATAAATAATAATATAAAAGAAAATAAATCTAAATAACATATAAAATATAATTTTCCAAAGTTAAATCTCGAAAACACAATTATCTTCCCCTAAAATTTCTATCTCTAAAATGCACTTGCCTTCCCTGGACAATTTGATCTTTAGAACGCTATTGCCTTCCCCGGCAACGGTGCCAAAACTTTTTCGCCACTTTTCTACTGATAAGTTTAATAGTTTGTTCACAAGATTCGGCTATATATCAATGGTGCACGAAAAATATAGGAGTTGTCAGTACCTCTTCTCAAATAGAAAAAAGATGATAACTGCAAGTATACAGTTGCGATGTAGTTTTAAAAGATATCGATCCCATAGGGAAGGGCTAGCTCTAAAGATCAACAAGGAAGATAAAATAAGGAAAATAAAATATAATAAGTAATGTTTTAGGGACGAAGGGTTAGAATGAAAAATGAGTAAATATAAGTATGAAAGATTAGAGAATCTAAATATATAGATTTTCCCTACAAAATAAGGTAGTAAAGAAAGAATGCAAGTGCAACAAAGTTGTTATGATTCACTAAACTAATCAAACAGACTCAGTTCTAAATACTCAGATGTTCAATTATTCACCATAAAGCAACACATGAAATGACTTTTCTAGATCTAGCGCAAACGAATTAAGACTATCATATAAACCTTGACAACATCAATACTATGCTTAGTACGGGTCGCTCTCACATAGCCACATTTAGCAAGTTACCATTCCAAAAATGTTGGCTCACTAAACAGCGTTATATCACAGATCTAGTGATTATACATGATATTGTTAATCCCAAAACTACTCTTCAAATTAACTCCAGTGCATATAACTTGATTAACATAAAAGACTTAACATGAAATACGCATTATGACAGATAGACATATCATAAACTTCAAAATAGAAAGTATAAGTAAAAAGCAAAGCAAAGTTGTAATGTATGCAAGTGAAAGCTAAAGTTGATCAAACCGTATCTACTCTTTAATGGGAGTCGTCAATTCCCGCAATTCCTACGTCTGCTTTAAATTAGATCTCAACCCATATAGAACCTCTGCTAGGATGTTAATCTTTGCGAATATCAAACAAACGAATATTGAAGAATGAAAACTTTTATTGATAAGTGATTTGCAATTACACTTATACAACAATCGCTCGAGAATGTAGAGAATCTAGTGATCGAAATTAAGATTCAAATCACTTAAACATTTTCTTGCTAAAGCTTATGAACGTAGCGAACTCTCTATCTACACACACTATATTTCTCTATAGTTGCACTCTAATGTTCTCCTCTCTGGTGGTGCACTATGACCCACGAAATTGTAAGGTTTGGAGCCCTATTTATAGAGTTCGAAGGGATGCGTCTATCCAAACGAAGGGTTGTATCCATTGGTGAATGATTGCATCTCTTCATTATGATTAGTTGAGAAGCTTTGATTTAATCCACAATGGATAGACACCTTTTCATGATTGGTTGACTCCTGATAAGTGTCTTTTCGTTGGTAGTTGATGGTGGTTGATCATGCTTATCTAGTGGTTGGTAGTTAAGAAGATAACACCAGAATACAGTCCAAGTCGTGATCGCGATATACATGTCACGATCGTGAATCTTTGATTGGCAGACTTCTGATATGAAGAAGAACTAGTCACGACAGTGAACGGTTATCGTGACCGTGATTTGAGTTTTTCTTCAAAATTCTCCTTGTAACTTCACCGATCTTTGATAGCTTCGATCCTAAGCCAAATCTTTAAGTTCCATGCATCTTTTTGTACCTTTTTCACTCTTTTTTCATAGAATTCCACTTTAGATCATTTTACTCCCAAGATTTACCTAAGTATCTGCATTTGCATAAAAAACAACTACATACCTCGTGAAATCTTTTATATGAAGTATAAAAATGACTTAAACTATAGTGTTTAGTGTATAAAATTAATATGATATTAAGTGTAACTATACACTTATCAGTAATTAAATCATGTTTGAAAACCCCTGCGAAGGGAATTAAAATTATTCATGGATAACAGACATCATCCTTTTTCATGTGGTCATTTTTATTAAATGAAAATGAGCATCATATCTGTAAATAAAATGAATTATGTTTCTCCTATAACAAGAATTCCAATCTTTGATGTATTAATTAGGCCACACGAGCCTCGCCAAAATCAAATCGAACATGCGTGTAAATATTCATCTTGTGCTATATTTCCTGTGCTAACCTTTATGGATGCAGGTAGATTAGGTTAGATGTATACCTAGGATTTTATTTTCCTTCGGGTATTGTAAATATTTTAAAGAAATGTTATTAATAGATTAGGCGGCTTGTTGCATCCCCTAAGATTTTGTAATTTGTAATCTTCATTTTTTCGCATTTACTTATTGCTTTATATATGGATTTACAACTTTCTGTATGCACGTAAAATCATTCATTACAAACTCAAAAAATGACATAAGTTCGAATATGCACAATTAAGAAATATGGTTTTCTGTAGATGTAATATAATGTGATCCAACAAGAAGTAAGCAACTTATCCTAAACTCGAATCTCTATGTCTTAGTGGGTCATTCCCCGGACGTTAAGCCTCACAGGACTTTACTTCTTGGAAGAGCTAATCCAAGTGGCGACTCTACTCTTTGAGTCAGCGGATTCGGGTTTTGATAATCTAATTCGATTTTATTTTCTCTTTCAAACCTTTTGGGTCCCCGACTTGATATTTTATTTTCACAAAAAACACCCCGGTGGACCGCGCCTCTCATTCCAGCTCTCTCTCTGCCCATTGCATCTGTGGCGTCCGCTCATACACGTTTCAATAAAGAGAGCTCAAATGGATTAGCAATTGTATGGGATGCAAATAGAAGGGTTCCAACCATGGTTATCTTATTGTGGCTTGACCTGCTATAGCGGGGGTCATGATACCTACTAAGGGTTCCAACCATGGTTATCTTATTGTGGCTATGCATGCTACCTACTAAGGAAAATTGTTTAGACTAATTTTCCCAAATTTAAATAGAAATATTTGAATGTCAAGAAAATAATAGGAATCGTGTATTTAATTAAAGACCTTTTATTAAATGCATGTATATATACTAATGTCTAAACAATTTATATCTTATATCTAGGTTGAACAATGAATCCAAACATAAACCTTCACTCAATTCATGATAACAAGCTAGATGGTTCAAAACTTTACTGATTGGTTTAGGGCGGTGAGGATAGTCCTCAGATCCAAAAGGATAGCTTATGTTTTGGATGAGCCCCTCCTTGATGGACCTAATGCTGAAATTGATGCTAATGAACATGAGGCATGGAAGAAGCACAGAGAGGATCGTGTAACAATAGCATGCATAATGCTAGCAACCATGAATTCTGAGCTTTAGAAACGGCATGAGAGCATGGACTTAGATACCATGATTCTCCAACTTCGTGAGCTCTTCCCAGAGCTGGACAGGTCTGAGAGATTTGGTACATCAAAACTCTTATTCGGGACGAAGATGCAAGCTAGCACTTCAGTACCGTAACATGCTCTTAAACTATTGGGTTATACAAAGAAGCTGACTTGATTGGGTTTTGTGATGGATCACGAATTATGTGTGGGTCTGGTTCTTGCTTCATTACTTGATAATTATTTACAATTTGTGACTAATTATTATATGAACAAGATCGATGCCACACTGCTCGAGTTGGTTAACATGTTGAAAAAGGTAGAGCCTAAGATTTGAAAGGATCCAAAGGCTTTATTTCTGGTTAAGAAACCAAACCTTCCAAGGGTGGGTCCCATTTTGGAAAGGGTCTTGGTGCCAAGAAGAAAATTGGTAAGAAGAAAAAAGTAAGAAAGGAATCGCAAATGTCTACTTCTGATGTGGCAAGGCCGACCACTGAAAGAAGGATTGCAAGGTTGAGATTTCTAAACAATTGAAGAAGAAGCCAAGTGAGGCATCTACTTCAGGTATGTTCATGATAGAGAGTTTCTCTAGAGTTCCCTATGAGTCTACAAGGGTATTGGATACTGGTTGTGATACTCATATCTATACATCTATGCAGGGATTATGGAACAGTAGGAGGCTGGCAAAGAGGGAAATGGACCTAAGAGTTGGAAATGGAGCATGGGTTATTGTAACAACTATAGGGACATATAGCCTTCGTTTATCTAGTGGCCTAGTTTAAGTTTTGAACAATTACTATTATATTCCTACTATTACTAAGAATATTATTTCTATTGTGTGTTTAGCAACAAAGGGATTTGAGATTTTATTTTGTAATAATAATTGTCAAATTTGACGTGATAATGTTCTTTTTGCTTGTGGAATATGTGTTGATGTCATTTATGTTCTAGATATTAAAAGTGAAATTCTAAATATGAATATTGTTAAGAAATCGAGATTAGATAATGAGAAATCCTCATACTTATGGCATTATCATCTAGGCCATGTAAATGAGACTCGCTTAACCAAGTTACACAAATGGGGTGACTTGGGCTCAATGGAATGGGAATCCTATGGGCCGTGCGAACCTTGTTTAAAGGGAAAGACGACTAAGAAACCTTTCAAAGGAAAGGGTCCCCGAGCCACTATTACCTTGGAAATAATACATTCCGATGTATGTGGTCCAATGAGTGTTAAGACACATGAGGATTTCTTCTACTTCATAACCTTTATCGACGATAACTCACTATATGGTTATTTGTACCTTATGAGGCATAAGTTTGAAAGTTTTTAGAAATTCATAGAGTTCAGAACCAAAGTAGAGAAACAGCTTGGGAAAAGTATCAAGACAGTTCGATTTGATCAAGGTGGTGAATATTTAAGCTAAGAGTTTCAAGATTATCTATGGGATAATGGTATTTAATCCTAGTGGACACCTCCTTATACACCCCAACACAATGGAGTGTCAAAAAGGAAAAACCGAACCCTACTCGATATGGTTCGGTCCATGATGAGCCAAGTAGAACTCAATAGATCCTTCATGGTTATGCACTTGAGAGCGCAGTTTATATTCTAAATAGAGTGCCCTAAATCAGTTGATCAAACACCATACAAATTGTGGTATGGTAAGCAACCAGCTCTTTCTCACCTGAGAGTTTGAGGATGTCCTACTTACGTAAAGAGGAAAAATTCAGATAACTGGATGCTAAGTCTGACAGGTTTATGTTTGTAGGTTACCCTAAAGAGACTATGGGTTACACCTTTTATGATCCCAAGGAACAAAAAGTTTTTGTTTAAAAAAATGCTCAATTCCTCAAGAAGGAGCCTATACTTGCGAAAGCTAGTGGGAGCAATTTGGAGTTAGGCACCCAAGAATATCATAAAGACAATCAACTAATTGTTCCTACGCCTGTTACACAAGAAAGTGTAAGCATGGAATAGCCTATTATAAGACCAACATTGCATAGGTCAGGTTGGGCTCCAATCGCTGCTGAGCAATATTGGTTTCTCATCACTAATAATAAACATCTCTTCCTTATGGAAGATGATGAGCCCAAGACTTACAAGGAGGCAATTAAAGGCTCAAAATCTTACAAATGGTTTACATCCATGAGGTTAGAGATGGACTCAATATATGAAAATCAAGTTTGGAACTTGATAGATGCTCTAAGTGGAATTAAGCCATGGGATGCAAGTGGGTTTTCAAGCTGAGACTGATGGTAACGTAATTACCTATAAAGCAAAGCTAGTTGCAAAAGGTTACAGTTAAAAAGAAGGCATTGACTATGATGAAACCTTTTCACCAGTGGCCATGCTAAAGTCTATCAGGATACTCCTTGCCATCGCCTCTCATTATGATTATGAGATTTGGAAAATAGATGTGAAAACATCATTCCTTAATGGGAATCTGGATAGGGATGTGTATATGGCACAACCCGAAGGTTTTACATCGAGGAATGGCTCGAAAGTATGCAAGTTGCAAAAGTCCATTTATGGATTTAAGCAAGCATCAAGGAGTTGGAATATTAGATTTGATGAGATAATCCGAGAAATTGGTTTTATGTCAAATGCTAACGAGCACTGTGTATATAAGAAGGCTAGAGGGAGTGCGATTGTTTTCCTTGTATTATATGTTGATGGCATATCGTTGATAAGAAACTGTGCTCCTTTTATTCAGATAGTTAAGTCATGGTTGTCAAAGAAGTTCTCCATTAAAGACCTTGGAGAAGCAGCTTTTATACTTGGTATAAAGATCTATCGAGATAGATCCAAAAGGTTGCTAGGTCTTTCACAAAGTACATACATAGACAAGGTTTTGGATAGATTTAACCTTGAGCAGTCAAGAAAGGGTTATCTCCCAATGTCTCACGGGATTAATCTTTCTAAATCTGAGTGTTCGAGAAAACAAGAGGAGAGACTATGCATGAATGGAATACCCTATACCTCAGCGATAGGATACATCATGTATAATATGGTATGCACTCAGCCTGCATCTCACATGTGTTGAACGTCACTATCAAATTTCAATCTGACCCAGGTGAGAAGCACTGGATGGCCGTTAAAACTATCCTTAAGTACTTACATAGGATTAAGGATATGTTTTTCATATATGGAGAAGGTGATCTCTTTGTGAAGGAATACACTAACGCGAGTTTTCAGTTTGACAAGGACAATTACAAGTCCCAGCTAGGATATGTGTGTATGTTAAATGGAGGGGCAGTGGTTTGGAAAAGTTTCAAATTAAATACGAATATAGATTCAACCACAGAATCTAAGTATATAGAAGCTTCAGAAGCAGCTAAGCAAGATGTCTAGTTTAATAGATTTATTGGTGATCTCGGTGTGGTGTTCAGCATTGTAAATCCAATAGTGATCTATTACAATAACAATGGGGCTATTGCTCAGGCAAAGGAACCACGATCTCATCATAGAAACAGACATGTACTCAGAAAATACCATCTCATTCAGGAGATAGTAGCTAGAAAGGATATAAGCATAGAATACAACCCAACGGATAAGAATCTAGCGGATGGGCTAACAAAGCCATTGACTCAGGTTAAGCATTACCAGCATGTTCACGATTATGGCATGAAGCACATGGGAAACTGTCTCCAGTGTAAGTGGGAGATTGTTAGACATGATGTATGACCTAAAAGAAAATAGGGTATATATCTTAATTAATTATAATGTACACACAATTTCATATTACTATTATTATTAATAAAAGATATATTTGTTATTTATCAGTGCTTTTGTTTATATTTATATATCTCACTAATATCATATATGTATAGTATTAAATATTCATATGCGCATTTATAAGATAAAGTTCGTGACTACTTCATAGCGTAAAAGTGCGAGGACATAGTGGGAGCTATGTTGTGTGAGAAATGCACATACATGTTGCTATGAATAGTCTTAATATCCCTAGTCCTAGTTTCATTGAGATTAGACATCAATGAAGTGGACGACTAGCATGTGTAGGCTTACTCCTTGGATTAGATCCAAGCAGTCAATCTCAATAACTAAAGGTGCTACCTTGAGTTAACACATGAATGTATTCAGGTAATACATTGGAGATCGTTATAAAATAGACAATCAGAAATAACTATATCCATGTGTTGGTGTCATATCTTATTGTAGTAGTAGTAGTATAAGTATCCTTAGACCTGAGATACTAGTTACCTTATCTAGGAGTTGCTATACTTTGGGTCATACTTATTCATACCCTATCTATTAGGATGATACGGGTGATTACGGGTATAGTATGATCACATTTTGGTAAGCCGAGTAGTTAAGATGGGATCTATCTCTCCTAATATAGTGATACAATGGGAGATGTATTATAGGGCCTCTTGTTAAAGTGACACATTCATAAACCTATTATTAGAGTATAAGATTGATAAAATCGGTTTCTGGTCAATCTTGATACATTATGGCGAGTGGTGTTCTTTCATGAATAAGTCTAATTCTAGGATAGCTACGGCTTTTACAAGAGTTGACACTTAATCCGAGCTCAATAAACTGGATGGCACTTAACTTGATGGAAGGAGTGTATTGTATTGAAAACTGCTGTTCCGAGCATCGAGGGATCACAAGCCTTTGCTAAAAAGCCATTTGATCATTTAGAGGTATTGGGTTCTACATAGGTCTAAGACACTGAGCTTAAAGGTTCCCGAATGGGAAGCCAAGTTTAGGTTAACCTTTAGTGGCTCTATACTTCGGGATCCTATGAGGTCACACCCTTTGGGTCTTTACCAGATTAAGTAAATAACATATAGACTAGGTCTATGCTGAGAATATTTTTTTGTCGAATTCGTTGGAAGTATTATTAATTGGTTGGACCAAATTAATAATTTAAAGGATTTAAGGAGAAAAATAGGGAAATTTGCATAGAGCGGAGCAAGCGAAGTTTTCTCGTTGTGAGTTGGCCCCAAACAAATACGGGTTATTTGAGGTGGGACCTGCGTGGCTATCCTGCAAGCTGAAAAGCTCACAGACCGTTAACGTTACCATGGCAGTGCTTTCTTGGGCCTACCGCGCAGGCCCGTGAGCATGTGCCTGCAAGCCCAGCTTGCGGCACAAGGTAAGCCCATTAGGGCTTGCCTTGTAGCAAGGAGGTGCAGGTCAGCCCGCCGGTCCTAGGGATCTGCTGGCTTACCTGGTTTCGTGGGATGGGATTTTTCCCATCCTACATTGTTAAAAGAGGGGAGTTTTTCACTCCCCTCTCTCTATAAATAGGCCTCCCCTCTCCTCCTTATTGTGTACTTCAGCTTAGCATTTGTCTTTGAGTTCTACATCTTTTCTTCATGAGATTTTACGAGATCCTCATCAAGTTTCTCTAAGCAACGAAGAATTCTTTAGAAGGCTCTTTCTATTTTGAAGTGAGCCTTATCAGTTAATATTTTCGGGTTAGTCTTCGAGAGGTCTAGCAGCTGTTGTCTACCAATGGGTTCTACCTCAACGGAGGTTTTGGTCAGTGATGATATGTGTGAATCAATGGTAGAGGCCATCTTAGTTTGGAGGCTAGTGCCAACGGAATTCTACCGAATTACCTTAAGGGAACACAACATCCAAAAGGAGAGAGAAGCACGCATCAACTGGTAATGTTCTAACGTTAGATGCTAGGTTTCTTTTATTAGTTTTATAAACCTGTTGACATCTATGGAACATTTAAACTTAGATTATATCAATCATGACATGCTTAGGAGATACTTTAGGGTTAATTTTAAATTTTGAAATTTCGCCCTCCAACGTTGCATGTTCAATTACTATCTTGATTAACCAGCAATACCTTCATCATTCTTTATATCAAACTTACCTAGCTGCTCCTTGGTGTTAAGAATAAAGCACCTATAGCTAAATGATTTGAGACGACCAATCATAGGCTTGCGCCCTCACCAAAGCTCATAGGGTGTCCCCTCAAGAATTGGGAATTAAAACCCAATTCAATAAATAATAGGCTATGTTAACAACTTCTCTCCAAAAGTACTTTGGTAGATTGTTATCACTCAACGTGAATCGATCTATCTCAACTATGGTTCTATTCTTTCTTTCTACAACCCCATTTTGTTGAGCCATATAAGGAGTAGAAAAGTTATGGTCAATACCATGTGCTGAACAGAACTCTTTGAGATGGAAATTCTCGAATTCATGTCCATGATCACTTCAGATTCTACTGATTTTAGTTCCTATTTCGTTCATTATTCGATTACTGAGTGTGATAAAAGATTCATATGTTTCATCTTTACTACTTAGCAAGACTACGTAAGTGAATCTTGTGAAGTCATCCACAACCACTAATGAGAATCTCTTACCACCCATGCTCATAGGTGAAAAGATCTAGGTAGAGGAGCTCTAAAGGTCATTTAGTTACTACGTGATTAATTGACCTAAATGATTTCATAACTTGCTTACCGAGCTGGCAAGTTGAGCAAAGTTTATCCTTCTCAAAGCTGATACTAGGTAAACCCATAACTAGTCGCTTTTTGGCCAGTTTGGATAGAATGTTCATATTTATATGACCCAAACTTCTGTTCCAAAGCAACTAATTATCCTCCTTAGATTCAAGACAAACATTAGTGGAGCCTAGGGATAAATCAATCATATAAACATTATTAGTTCTAGGACCAAAGAGTATCCTTAAGCCAATCTTATGGTCAATAACTGACAACTTGCTAAGTCGAATGTAACCTTCCTAGCTTTATCACAAAGCCGGGCTACACTAAGCAAGTTGAACTTGAGTCATTTGACCAGAGAAACCTCCACGATTGAAGGAGAGACACCAATAGTGCCACAACGCATAATCTTGCCTTTTTTGTTATCTCCAAAATTGACATTTCCATTTCTTTTACACTCCAATGAGATGAACTAGCTTTCATCTCCCATCATATTCCTAGAGCATCCTCTATCTAAATACCACATTCCAATGTCATCATCGGATCTTAGGCTCACCTATAAAACAATTACATTTTCTTAGGTATCCATGCTTTTGAGTCGGGTCCTCCTTTGTTAGCATTGTTTAAATTAGACCAGTTATACTCATCATAATGACCATTGTTATGCTTATAGAGAAATGTAGGATGTCCTACATTGCCATAAAAGCAACACGCCGCATTTGCTTTTGGCTGGCTTGCTTTCTTCTTTTTAGAAGAATTCTTCCTCTTAAAATTACAAGTTTGGTTATTCGAAGTTGGATTTATTGCTAGAGGAGGAACCTATTTCTCCTTAAAAGTTGTTATCCCAGCAATCAACTCATCTAATCGCTTAGTTACTTGTTGTTATGACATTCATGATACTTAAATTTTTCTTGAAGAAAGCAAATATCAAGAGACAAGGAAGCAATGGTATCTTCTTGATCTTCACTTCTTCTCACTAGCTCCTTGATGTTTTTCCCTGACTTATTAGTTAGTTTCATAACATCAAAGAGTACCTGGGCGAACTCTTAAATTGACAAAGGGATTTCAAGATGTACCTCAGTTTGAGGGATTTTCCCTTTGTTGTGCTCATTTTCAGAGTTAATAGCGGATTAGTTGCTCTTGGAAGCAGATTTTGAGCTCTCACTCTACGTGGTAGCAAGTACCTCATTCTTCTTAGCAAACCTCTTCTTATATATATCCTTCTTGGTCTTTGGACAAGATGATTGAATATGGCCCTTTTTGCCATAGCCAAAACACTTGATATCTTTGTTTTGTCCCTTCTTGGGTCCTTCCTCAGCTCCTCACCAATGCTGAGTAAACTTGTTTTTAGCATTAAACTTCTTCTTATTGAACTTCCCGTCCTTCTTCATGAAGCGCTTAAATCGCCTCATTAGAAGGGCCATTTAATCATCCAAATCACTTCTGGAGGATTCGTTTGATGAATCAGCCTTCTAGACAATGGCTCTGCCCTCTTTCTCCTTACCTTTAATCCTTTTGGAGTCATTGGTATATTTTCTCAGGGACATTTCCTGAGTCATTAAGGTGCCTATAAGCTCATCATAACTACAGGTATTTAGATCATGAGCCTCTTCAATGGCGCTCTTCTTGGCATCCCACTCTAAAGTAAGAGTGCGGAGAATCTTCTTCACCATCTCTTCCTTGGTGAACTCCTTGCCTAATCTCTTCAGTTCATTAATGATATTAATGAACCTGGCATTCATGGCTTGAATACCCTTGTTTGTGCCCATCTAGAACATCTCATACTCCTTCAGCATGAGATTGATCTTTGACACTTTGATCTTGTTAGTCCCCTCGTGGGTAATCTCTAGCTTCCTCCAGATTTCTTGCGCTGTCTCATATCCCGAGACCTAGTTATTTTTTCATGCTATTTTTTCCAAAATGTGTTATAATTACCATCAAACAAAGGAGGTCTGGTTACAGACATCTCTTCTTTAAGGAGAACTGTCTATCCTGAGCCAGAACTGAAATTATTATAAGCCATTTTAGATCTTTAACTCAAAGATAGCAAGTTTATAAGCTGAGCACTTGCTTTGATATCACTTGTTGGTTCGAAACAGCTGAATATGAATAGTAGAGGGGGGGTGAATGCTTTACTTGGTTTTTTTAAAATATTATAAAAAATCTTTTCCAAGTTTAGTTTTTAAATGTGTGCTGAGTGAAACATGTTGAGCTTGGTCTAAAAACTGTAAACTGCACAGCTTCGCTGACATAGTTTATCTTCAATCGCTGCAAAGTACTTTACTCAGCTTGGATTGGTTTTTCAAGCAAGACTTGTAAAACGGAGAGAATGATGAGTGAGTAAAAAGCGATAACGACAAGTAAATAAGGTTAGAATGTTAACACTTGAGATTTTATCCTGGATAGGCCCCTAGCCTACTTCTAGTCCCCGATTTCCTTTCCGTGCTTTAATCCACTAGTGTTTTCCTTCCTTCCAATGGCAGAGAAGTCTTTATAGCGGGTAGACACAATTAGAAAAAGTATCTTCCTTTCTAACTACCACTAAAACACAGTTTAGGTACCCTTTCTAGACTACAAAACAACTTAATATCAATAGTAGAGGGGGTGAATGTTTTACTTGGCAAGGAGCACTTCATCCAAATCACTAGACTACGATCAACAGCCGAGTATGCTTACAAAGTATTGAGGATCGGTGAATCTGATGACCTCTGCAAAAAGTACTTCCCAAGAAATGATGAAACAATAACAAAGGCGATGGTGGAGAAGATTCTCAAGAAGGATAATACAACCGACAATGGAAGGACCAGAGTTGAGATCGATGATGAATGGATCATCTTGGTAATCATGTATTTCATCAACTGCTGCCTCATGCGGAACTAACCATCCAAGAAGATACCGCTGGAGTTCTTCGACACGATACACATCAACTAATACATGAAGGTTGCATGGGGGGATTTGTCTTTCCAAGAGATATTAACTGCGCTAAAATCAAATGCTGAAAAAAGGTGAGACCGGGTACATACATGATAAATGGCTTCTCGATGGTGCTACAAGTATGGTTCTAAGAGGTGTGTGGAAGATACGAAGGGGTTGTTTGTAAGAGAATCCAAAATGAAGTAAGGAAAGAAAGGTTTTTAAATGGGAGCCCATTGAGAGCAAAACCAAGACTATTGGACTAGAAAAGAAATTGTTCAAGAAGGGAGACATGTTTGTAAGTACTCCACATCTAATTCAAAAAACCACATTTATGTCAATATTTATGTATCTGGTAGGAACATGGTAAACACATGGTAGGCTCATGGTAGGCATATTTCTATCAATCCCTTCTCTGATAAGTTTATGTGCCATTGTTTTGTTTTCATTCTTTCACTACCTGGTCCCTACCATGTATCTAACAAATTCTTGGTTATTATACAAATACATGATTATTTATAAAAAACACTAGAAATGCAGTTGAACATTAAGAAGATTTTTCTAGAAACTGATGAGTTGATAGATATGCCAATGGATGAATTCATCCTATGGCCAAAACCATTGAAACTTGAAGAAGCAAACAATAAAACTCATATGCTGGAAGAGTTGAAGAAGTTGGTAGCTAACATGGAAAATGGATTTGCGGAGATAACAAGGAGGTTAGATCTGATGGAAGCATATCATTTTAATGTTAAAGGCCAGGTGAAGGAGATAAAGAAGATCCTTGAGGATAAAAAACTAACAAGAAAGAAGGAATGTTTTCAAGGTGCTGAAGAGTTCGATGAAGAATCGAAAGAACATTTTGAAGAAGAGTCTGAGAAAGATGGCTCCAAGGAAACTGAAAAGAAACAAAGCAACAAAGACTATGAAGGACAAGGCAAGGACGAGGGCTTTGAAGGAATCGGAAAGAATGTAATTGGCAAAGAATCCGAGAAGGAAGATGACTCTGATGAAGGATCAAGCTTGGAAGAAGGTGAAAGTTCAAAAAGATAGAGGTTAGAAAGATCGACCAAGAAAAGTTCTGATAAACCGGATGACTCTCCTAACAACAATGATGGAGATGGATATGAAAGTGCTGTAAGTAAAACCAAACACCATATTCTTATTATACTATGAATTATTTGTAGTAATATTAAACAAAAAAGAATTAGGTAACTAACTGGTAAGGACATGGTAGGAACTTGAAAATCAAAACAAAATAGAATCTAGTATTTATCTGGTAGAAACATGGTAGGAACGAAAAATAAACTATAAATCTGAAAAGAGTCTTTTAGATTTCTATGTCAATGGTAAATTGTTGAACAAATGTTGAGAAAATCTATTTAATGTTATAATCAATAAACAGGAAGGAGAAGAGGAAGAAGATGATGACATGGAAGAGGACTTAGAAATAGTCCAAGAGACTGATGAAACAAACATGGGGACAATTGTAAGTATCTTGATTAAGCAAGTTATTACTGTGAATAACAACAAAACACTTACAATGAACATCTAAAAAACAACAACAACAGTGGAAAAGACATAAGTAATCCCTACAGAAAAGCTTGAGGATAAAGATGAGAACCAAAATACTAACAAGTTGGAGGTTTCTACAAAAGAGAAAGAGGTAAAAAGCTAAGATTCAATCTATATACAAGGAAACATATTAGTTATATGGTAGGAGTAGCAAAATGTTTCAAATTTTCTCACAAACCAATATAT
>CATIWQ010073238.1:0-18523 GCA_949673415.1 Euphorbia schlechtendalii | reverse complement strand
ATGTCGAAAACTTTTATTCTGGGTAAGATTCAATCCTATCTTAGGATATTAAGAAATCCGCTATCAGGAGACCAAACTCAGACGCTTTATGGCTTCCTTTCTCCTAGCTTTCAGTAAGGAAAGAGGTCCTACTGCACCAGTTGCTCGATCCTATTCCCTTTTAGCTTTCTTACACTAGGAATTTGGACTTTGACTGAGTGTAAATGACCGACTTGGCATTCTCAGCCGGCCAGATTTCATTACTGTGGTATACCAATCGCTTCGGGTCGAAGCCAGCTTTCATTCGAGAGGACTAAGTCTTGTTCCCATAGTAGCCCCCAGAAAGTGGCTTTAAACTCCTCCCTGTATTACCAATTCCGGAGCTGGGAGCAGCTCACACTATGGTGGATGAGGTGCCGTGAAAATCTAGGAGTGTGAGCAGTACTAGCTGAAAGGCTCCCATACTGTTTGGAGGGCAGGGGGCATAGATGCCAAACAAACCTGACCCCTATCTATCGTCCTAGCGGTCGTTTGAACAAGAACAAAAAGACGTGAAAGCAAGTCGAAAATCCCAGGGTAAGACCTAAACCACTAATTCCGTTTAATTGGCTTGGCCGGTCTAGGATTCGAGTCAAATCGACCTTCCTAGTTGCTCAAGTTGAGATGGGGAGTAATCGCATGTACAAGCTGAATTTAAGAAGCATACAAGAAGAATGTTTGCAAGTCAATATAGAAGATAAGGTGTCATTATGGTATTTTCATTTTGGTCATTTACATCATGGTGGTCTAAATGAATTAGCAAAGAAGAATATGGTGCACGGGCTACCTGACATGGACTATAAGGGAAAGTTTTGTGAAGAATGTGTTCTTGGAAAGCATACGAGAACCTCGTTTCAAAAGAAAGCTGAATATCAGGCGAAGCAACCTCTCGAACTAATTCATACTGACGTATGTGGACCAATTACCCCTGGATCTTTCAGTGGCAAAAGGTACTTTATTTCTTTCATTGATGATTTTTCACAAAAGACTTGGGTGTATTTTTTGAAAGAAAAATCCGAGGTGTTCAAAGTGTTCAAAAAATTTAAAGTAATGGTGGAAAAGGCAACAAGTAGACACATCAAAGCTGTGCGGTCCGATAGAGGTAGTGAGTATACCTCGACAGATTTTATGAAGTATTGTGAAGAGCAAGGCATAAGGAGATTTCTTACTGCACCATATACTCCTCAACAAAATGGTTTGGCTGAGAAAAAAAACCGAACCATTCTCAATATGGTTAGATCGATGCTAAAGAGTAAGAAGATGCCGAAGGAATTTTGGGTAGAAGCGGTACAATGCGCCATCTATGTACAAAATCGGTGTCCACATTCAAAGTTAATCAATCAAACACCACAGGAGGCGTGGAGTGGACAAAAGCCAACAGTTTCTTACTTCAAAATATTCGGTAGTGTTGCTTATGCACATGTACCATATCAGCAAAGAACGAAGCTCAAAGACAAAAGCAAAAGATATATTTCTATTGGATACGATGAGAAAACAAAAGGGTACAAGCTACTTGATCCAATGAGTAAGAAGGTTGTGATGAGTCGTGATGTATGAGTCGATGAAGCAAGCAAGTGGGATTGGAATAAGTCAACAGAGATGAACATCGAAGTTGGAGAATCTTTAAATACTACACCAACTACTATACCATCAAACTCTAATTCTACTAATGATGAAGATGAACGCCAACAACCCAAAATACGAACTTTACATGATTTGTATGATTCGATCTGTGAGGTACATTTTGTATGTCTTTTGGTAGATACGAAGAATATATACTTTGAAGAGGCAGTGCGAGACGAGAAGTGGAAACATGCCATGGATGAGGAGATTAAAGCAATTAATCGAAATAAAACATGGAAGTTAGTAGAATTACCGAAGGGATGAAAGATGGAAGAAACATTTATGTTTAAGGGTGAGTTTTGTTGAATATACTTAAATGTCATATGAAAATTAAGAGTTTGTTCATGGATTTACAAGTTCATCAATTAGTCATTATTATGGTTCATGGATTTGGTTGGTTCATGAATTTAGCTGATACATGTATTCCATTAAAGAGTCATGTTGTTTTGAAGGGTTGTAGTGTTTCATGAGTAGTCACTTGTTTTAGTATAAATAGCATAAGTAATTGAAGTTTTATGAAAATGGAAAATAACAAGTAATACAAAAAGAGTGTGACTTACAAAGAGAGAAATTCTTGTTGATTGCCTAGCTTATCTCGAGTGTTAGCCTGTGAGTTTACATTCTCATCGATAAAGATGTTCAGAATATTTGAATCTCACTACATGATACACTATACTTGAATAAAAAAATTGAAATTCGGATAAATAAATTCATTTGGGTCCGTAAGGATCCAATCTTATTCCTACTCTCATACGCTAATTTCCTTTACATATCTCCACTTGAAATTTCTGAGTTTTAGAAAGCCAATTTCGTGCAACTTTTAGTTTTGGTTCACTTCACACAATTTTAAAGCTAGGTTTACACTTTTTGTGGCCCATAGTGTTGCCTTAAGAGTATTCAAGCCCAAGCCCATTTCTGAAGCCTCTAGTATATAAGCTCATTTTTGAGCTAGGGTTCCGTAGCTCTTTATTCTTTCATCTGCTACCTTCTTCCTTTTCTGTTGAGAGGTTTTCTGAGTTATGGAGGAGCTTCAAGTGCGTGAGAAAAGGATTGAGCACGTGGAGTCCGATTCTGTTTTGAAGCGGTTATTTTTCTTCACTATATATTTAGATGAATCTTGTGATTTCTAGCTATGCATGTATTTTAGTTGCTTTCTGTATTTGGGTTTGTTGTATTCTGCTCTGGTTTCCTTTCTTTCTTCTTGCTAGTTTTCTTCTTCTGTTAGCATCTGAGTTTGAGAAACCGTTCACTAACGGCCTGCATCGTTTCTTTACCGGCTTTTGATTTCTCCGGTGACTTTCAATAGAAGCAACCTAAAACCCTTGCACCTTGGATTACCCTTCAAAAGCCTAGCATTTTATAAGTCTAGATAGGGGAACCAAGTAAAAATCGTGTGTTCTTTATGTTTTCTGATTTTGTATGAGATGCATGATTAGTTTTAGAACCTCAAATCACCGTAATAATCCTTACAGATTGGTACCAGAACGTTTTTAGGTTTATTTTGATGATTTCTTTGCTAATTCTGTATGATAACATGATTATTGACTTTTAGGTTTATTAGGTTTTCCTTCTCTACTGTGCTTCTAAGGTTTTCATCCGCTGTGTCTCTGAGGAGTATTGTGAAAATTCTTTAAAACCTAAGTCTTTCTTTTTCTCCTAAAAGAAAATTTTTTGTTGTTGTGTTTAATTAATCTGTAGTGATATTTTTCCAATTTCCTTAACTGTGGATGGATGGTTGCAGGGAACCGGAAAAAGAAAAATGAGCTTTGCTAGGGTTTCTCTACCTTAGCCATCAAACTGTCATCAAATCTGATCAGAAAACACCCCATCCGATTCAAATTTTCTGATTTCTCTTCTTCATGATGGAATCCTTTTCCAATGCCAACTTTATTGCGGAACTTTTTGATAACCAAGTAACTCAAAAACCTCAGAAACTGATGGGAAAATCTTCAATAATACCGAATCACAGACTGTCTTATGCTCAGGCTACGACTGATCATTTGGATGTCTTTGTTTCACCATCAACCACAGGTGCGATGATAAAGGAAAAAGGTGGATTCAAAAGTGTGAAGATCACGCAATCAGTTTAAGAAAAGCATGTCAAAAGATGTGAGTTTTCTCTTATAGGGAGATTGATCTTAGGGAAAGGTT
Organism: Euphorbia schlechtendalii; assembly: GCA_949673415.1. Lineage (NCBI taxonomy): Eukaryota > Viridiplantae > Streptophyta > Magnoliopsida > Malpighiales > Euphorbiaceae > Euphorbia > Euphorbia schlechtendalii. The sequence goes on along the minus strand of CATIWQ010073238.1, from coordinate 14,731 downwards.
CAAATCCTAAAAAAGTTGATGATTTGAAGAAGCAATTATCGATCTCTTGGGGTATTAACTAGGATTGGAGCCTTATTTTTATTGGTCAAGGCTTCTACAATGTCATGCTGAAAGGGATTTTGTTTGAAGCAAGGGCAGTATCAATTTAAGGCCTGGAAAATTTAGATTACAGCCTTAGGTTCCGGACTTTTATCCATATGCACAAACAGCCAGCAACGCATAGGTATGGGTTAAATTTATGAGCTTACCTTGGGAATATTGGGACCCTAAAACCCGAGTGAAGATATCAAGTTGTGTTGGGGTGTTATTAAGAATTGATAAGGCCACTATTGAAGGAGCCTATGGGCATTATGCTAGGGTTTTAATTGATGTTGATTTGTCAATGAAATTGCCTCTTACTATTGGAGTCGAGAGAGACGGGAATGAGATTTGGATTGATTTACAATATGAAAATATACCACTTTTTTGCAAAGTTTGCAATTCAGTTGGTCATGCTGCATTTGATTGTAAAAGAAATAAGTCTCAGCAGGAGGTTACTAAGGCCAAAGAAAAGGAGAATGCAACTAAAAAGGCTGCTACGGGGTTTGGATAGAAATAAGAATCAGTCCACTTTTGAAGAACCTGTAATTGATAATGTAAATGTTAATCTGCTTCAGGGAAGCAAACTGAGACAACGTAGCCTTGAGGAAAGACTAAAAACGGTTGTGCCAGCTAGGGATATCTTTCAGAAAATTAAAAATAGCTTGCCGACTATGAATGATTAATTGGGTAATGATGAGTCTAGTTCAGAAAGTTCTAATGGCAGCTCTACGGGGAAGGAATTAGATAGTAGGGTTGAAACAGATTTGGAGGCAGCAGCTTCTGTGGAAAATCAGAGTCTGGATTAGGATAATTCAACCCCAGTTGGAATTAATTTAATTGTAGATCTTTCAGGGGAGAATGTGACAACTACTCCAGGCAGGGTTGAGGTGGGAAAATTAGAGGAAACGGGTAACTTGGTTGGTGAGAGTTCTTGGGTAGATTTGGTTGAGCAGGAGGAAGGGCAGTGGCAGCCTATAATACCAAAGAAAAGGAGGAACAAGGAGGATAAAAATTCAGAAAGTAATTCTCTGAAAGGAAGGAACCAATCACTTATGTTGCGACGGACATCATGTACATGTTCTCAATAAATGTTCTCTATTGGAATCGTAGGGGATTCCGTAATAGAGAAACCCAATCTTATGTTAAGAATTTAATTACAGCTCATAAACCAAGTCTTTTATGCTTGGCGGAACCTATGATGAATTTTTCTGATCTTGATACTTCTTTATAGAGATGTTTGGGTTATGATTTAATTGCCACAAATGATAGATCTTTACCTTCGATGTGGATTTTAAAGTCTTGTTCAGTTTCTTCTACGATTACAGTAGACTTCATATCAGATCAAGCAGTTGCGGTGACAAACTTGGATTTTAACTATTCAATCGGATTTGTTTATGGTAGTAACAGCTCAAATCAGAGACACAATCTTTATAACGATATTAAGCAGCTCACAGGAGATAAAAATTTGTTGTGGATTGGTGATTTTAATGCTATTCTGTGTGCTCATGAGAAAAGGGGTAGACCGCCTAGTGTTCGATCTTGTAAAGAGTTCAGAGAATGTATTGATGTGGCAGAGATGATTGAAGTGGCTGCATCTGGCCCTTTTTTCACATGGTTCAATGCTAGACATGGCAATGCTAGGGTGGATTCTCGGTTAGATAGAGCTTTGATCTCTAAAGACTTTGGAAACAATTGCACTTTTCATTGTACGGTGCTTGCTAGGCATTTTTCAGATCATCATCCATTTTTTTTCTTGCCAATTTGGTCGTTGTAGAGTTTCTTGCTTTCGGTTTCAAGCTATGTGGTTAGAGCATCCAGGTTTACGCGGTCTTATTTTAGCACATTGGCAATCTTCGTTCCCTTCATTACCACCAATGCAACTCTTGGCTCTGAAGCTGAAATTGTTACGTCCCTTTTTGAGAAAGTGGAATAAAGAAGTCTTTGGTCATTTCGATGATAATATAGCTAAGTCTCAAGTGAAGCTTTCTTTGATTCAAGAAGATATTGCTTCCCATAGGATCAATGAGGAGAGAAGTAAAGCTGAAATGTTGGCTCATGCCAAATTGGACTCTTTCTTAAAATAAAAGGAGATTTATTTTAAAGAGCAGTGTGGCCTACATTGGTTAAAGGAAGGAGATCGCAATACAAATTTCTTCCATCATTTGGCAAATATTAAAAAGTCCAGCAATGGTATTAAGTCATTTAATATCGGAGGCTCGGTGATTACCAATTCGGAAGCCATTTATGATCATATGGTGAGATATTATAGTGATATTTTCAGCAGTGACTCTGCTGTGGTGGTGAATGAGGGGCTGATCAATTCAGTTATTCCTAATGTTGTTACGATTGAGGAAAATAATCTTTTGACTTCTCAACCTTCTTTTGAAGACATCAAAGCTACGGTTTTAGGAATGGATGGCTCTAGTGCGCCGGGTCCGGATGGATTTACGGGTATTTTCTTCTAAAAATTTTGGGATATTGTTGGGTTGGATGTTTGTAAGGCTGTTCTGAGTTTTTTTGAGATGGGATTTCTGCTACCCGGTTTGAATTCTAGTGTTATAACTCTTTTGCCTAAGAAAGATCATGCCATTAATGCGGAGGACTGTAGGCCAATCATTATGAGCAACTTCATCTTCAAATTTATCACAAAAATATTGGCAAATCGATTGGGAAATATTGCAGCCCGCATTATATCTCCACATCAATTTGGATTTATCAAAGGGAGGAACATTCAAGAATGTATAGCTCTTTCTTCGGAAGGTGTTAATTTACTTAATAAAAATTGCTATGGTGGGAATCTAGCAATTAAGGTTGATATCAAGAAAGCCTTCGACATGTTGGATTGGAATTTTCTGTTAACCGTTTTGAAGGCTTTTGGTTTCTCTGAAAAGTTTGTTAGATGGATTCATGAAATCCTTCAATCATCTCGGATTTCGATTCTTTCTCCTCAAGGGCTGAATGGCTACTTCCATTGTTCAAGAGGAGTTAGACAAGGAGACCCTCTTTCTCCTCTCCCCTTTGGGATTTCGGAAGAATTTCTGAGTAGATTAATTACTTCTTTTACTGATTCGGGTACTCTCTCTACGATGAAATACACGTCAAATTTATCCTTCCCATCGCACTTGTTGTATGCAAATGATGTCTTGATATTTTTGGCAGCTTCTTTGAAGAATATGCAGTAGTTAAAAGACATTTTTTATCTCTATGGTTCAAATTCTAGGCAGACAGTAAATTGGTTGAAGTCGAGTATCTATTTTGGGAATTTGATAAACTCTTCGCGAGCTAGTCATCTTGCTGGAATAACGGGCATTCAAAAGGGGGAGATTCCCTTTTATTACTTGGGTGTGCCTCTGTTTAGAGGAGTTCCGAAAGCAGTTCATTTACGACCGATTCTACATAAAATAATGCTGAAATTTGCTAGATGGATAGGTAACTCTTTATCGATGGCTGGTAACTTATTATTAGTGAATTCGGTGATTTGTAGCTCTCTTTTGCATTCATTCACTGTTTACAAATGGCCTACTTCTCTCATTCTATCTCTTGAAAAGGCCATGAGAAATTTTATTTGGACGGGTTCGGTAGATGTTAGAAAGCTTGTAACGGTTCCTTGGATTAAATGCTTGAAACTAGTAAAGGAAGGTGGGTTGGGGATTAGGAATCTTGCAGATATGAACACTACCATGATGGGTAAGACCACCTGGGGTCTGATTAGTGACCAAAACTGCTGGTATGGTCTTCTAAAGGGGAGGTTTGTCATGAATGGGGTTCCGAGTAAATGGATTTGCAACTCCAGCCTTTAGAACTCAATTCGGGAGGTTTATTTTAAAATTCGGGAGCACTGTTTCTGGTTCATTGGTCCTCATTCCAAGCTGAACTTTTGGAATGATGACTGGATTTCTCCAACCATTGCAACTCAGCTGCATCTCAGTCACTCGGCTGCTCAAAGGAGTAAGGGTTATGTTGGTGATTACTTGACGCAAGAAGGCTGGATTGTTCTGCCAACAGGATTGCCTAATTATTTGATTAGAAGAATTGATAATATTAAAATAATGGAGGAACATAGGGACGTCTGTGTTTGGACACCTTCTTCAGATGGTTCGTTCTCTGTTAAGCTGTTTTATAATTGGCTAAATCCTCCTGGCATTCTGGATCCGGTGTTTAAGAAGATTTGGCATTCTTCTGTTACGCCCTCACATTCGATTACTTGTTGGAAGATTTACATGGGATATGTTGCTACACATGATGTTTTAAAACGTAAAGGTTTTCAGCTTGCTTCTCGATGTGTGCTTTGCTTGGAAGTTGAGGAAACAAGGAAGCACCTCTTTATTCAATGTCGTTTTGCTATGCAATTGTGGAAATCGATTTCAGATTTATTTAGAAGAAGACTTGACCTCTCTCTGAGTTGAAGGGATCTAATTTTAGCTGCTGTCTTGTTCAATTTCAGCTTGCAAATCAAATGCTTATGGATTTTGACAGTTGTGAATATTGTTTGGCTTATTTAGGGTGCTAGAAATGAGTGCATTTTTTAGGGAAAGAATCCGAACATTCAAGCGTTGCTTTTTTGACTTTGGGCCATTCTTCGAAGCATTGACAAAGCTGGATATGGGTCTGTTTGCAACTCCCATATTGAAAGGCATATTCTGGAAAATCTCAACATTCAGCCGAGATTATGCACTGCTCCTAAAGTTACAGCAGTTTCGTGGCTTCCTCCCCTTAATGGTTGGATCAAATGCAACACGCACGCTTCGTCATTGGGCTCCCCTGGTGCCTCGGGCTATGGAGGGGTATTTCGTAATGCAAGAGGGAGAATTTTACATTGTTTTTCCTTTTCGGTTAACAATACTTTTAGTTTTGTTGCAGAACTTCAGGCTGCAATATTTACCATCAGAAATGCAGTTTCGAGGGGCTGGAAAAAATCTATGTGTGAGCGGGTGACACGGAGCGTGGGCCGAGAGCATGTGATTTCATAGGCACGGTCCACCGGGGTGTTTATAAAAAAGGTGCACCGGGTCGGGGTCCTGGAAAAAAGTTTGAAAGAGAAAAAAGGCGAAAACGCTTAAGATTGTTTCGAACCCAAATCCGCCATCTCTTAGTGTGGAGTCGCCACCTGGATTAGCTCTTTCTAGGAATTAGAGTCCTGTGAGGCTTAACGTCCAGGGGACGACCCACCAAGACACAGAGATTCTGGTCCGGGATAAGTTGCTTATTTCTTAAGTGATCACAATATATTACATCTACAGAAAACCGTTTTCTTTTAATTGCGCGTATTCGCACTTAGGTCATTTTTGGAGTTTAGATGCATGGTTCACGTATTGCGAAATAAATCATTCACAAAGTGGAAAAATAAACCATCCACAAAACAGTAAGTAAATGCGGAAAGTAAAAAGCGAAAAGTAAAATTACAAGGCTTTCAAAAATCGGGGGATGCAACCGCTCGCTACCCTATTAATTACATTTCCCGTAAAAATATGTGCAATACCCGAAGGAAAAATAAAAGCCTAAACATACATCTAACCTGCATCCACAAAGGTTAGCACATGGGATATATCACGTATGTTCGATTTGATTTTATTGAGGCCCGCGTGGCCTAATTAAAACATCGACGATTTTAAAGTAGTTAATTTAAATAAAAATAGTTCATTTTTATTTACACGTATGTTGGTCAATTTTATTAGTGAAAATGATCGCATGGCAAAAGGTGAGGTCTGTTATTCGGGAATATATCTTATTCCCTTCATGGGGGTATTCTAATACAAAAATTAAAAAGAAATAAAAGAAGAAGGAGAATTACAACATTATTTACAATAACAAGGAATAAAAATAATTCCTAGGTCAAAAAAAAATTAAAAAGAAAAGAAGATGAACATGGAATTTGCAGCTCTAGGAACTCAGAGGCTTTACCCTTTTGGCGTGAATCCACTTCGGCGTGTCCGTTTGATTCCCGGGAGTGTTCCTCGTTCGTTTTTGTAGTTATGGTGATTTAATGTGAGAACAATTGTTTGGTTGGAAAATAATATGTTTATTTATCCAAAAGATAATCAGACTCGGGTTCTAAATTTATTTTAGGCCCGAGAATATCTGAGGAAATTTTTAAGAAGTAGATTAAGAGAAGTTTGATTTTAAAATGAAGAAATTTTGGGATCCAAAAGTGTTTTGGATCTAATAAAAAAAGAAGTTAGAAAGAAAGTAAGAAATATTGTTTTTATTTTTTATCTGAAAGAGGATTTTTTTTTTCTCTCAAATTTTTCGGCCCTGGATCCAAAAAAGTCCTGAATTTATAGAAATTCGGGATAAATTTTAACCGAGCTCGCCGACTCTCTGAGTGCCTCAGCGAGGGGCCACCCTCGCTACACACACACACACACACACACAAAAGTAAATATATATATATCCAAATTTCCAAATAACCCAATTAAATTATTTTGAACCCCTAAAAAAAAATTATTTGTGTCCCTTAAAAATATTTTAAGTCCTTAAATTTTCACTTTGAGGCTTTTAAATATTTTCTATGGTACTAATTATTTATTTAAGGTCCCAAACATTATTTATTTTGACGAGGAGAACTCCCATTGAAGATTGTCAGACGGTCAAAAATTGTGTAATTCGAGGATAAATTTCCCGAAAAGCCGTCATCATTGAACGCGCGAGCTGGTACAAAATCCCGTGCTCACAACATGGCTACTCCAAGGACATTTTCTTGCAAGGAATACGCCTCCTTTTTCATGAAATCTGAACCATTTTGTACCTAGGCAATGAACAAAATTTGCACTATAGCAATGAGCTTTCCCCTTTCCAATACAACATTCATCCTAACTTGTAGCAATCAATCTTCTAGCAGTCCAAGATAACTAATCACTTTTTTTCATAGAAATTATGAACCAACTTGCTCCCTTTTAGTATGAGATCTTTAATCAAATCACACTAACCATCATAGAGTTGTTTGGATGCATGATTTTCAGCTTTTAAGTTCAACATTCGAGCAATAATAGATAATTGTGATACCTTCTCACAACCAGGGAATAATTCTTTATCAGTTGCACTTAACATGTTGAAGAATCTCTTATCAATTGCTTATGGCATTTCGTCTAATCCTTCATCCATGTGCATCACTTCAAAACTTGGACTAGCTGCATCCAGCACTATTTGTTGATATGAAACATGATGTTCTTGTCAATTATTGTATGTCATTTCATGATGTGTTGAACTTTTATAGCTTGATTTTTTACCACGTTGTTCTCATTCAAAATAATTGGCCACAAAATCATACTTACACGGATTATACATCACTATTTCAACTTCATCAAATTTTTTATTCTTGCACTTTGTGCATGGACATCTAATTTTCTCACCATCAATAAATGAAGATTTAGTGAATGCAAAACCAATGAACAATCGCACCCCCTTAACAAACATTGGATCCAAATGTCCATAAACATCAACTCTTTCATACATCCAAGATCTAATAGAATCATTCATTTCTTCTAACCTACTAAAAAGTATATGCGCATTAAGAGATAATATAAAATTAAAAATAATAAATATTTATGAATGAAATATACATATTCAAACATTAAACCAAGCTGCCAAATTCGTCCCATTGCTAAATATTATTCACTATTACGTTATTCCAATTAGTAGATAACTTAATAAAAATGACATTTACTTTAGAAAATCAATCAATAAAATTCATAAAGTGCACAACTCAAGTTACATAGAAAATAATCACATTGGTAATTTGTTATTTTAATTTTAAATAACTAACCTAGAATGGGCAGCAATGCTTAAATGAAGATAGGATCAATAACCAGCCCATAACATGAAGGATTAAAGAACAGTGAAAGAAGAAAGGTGCCTATGTTGCTTTTGATTTCCTAAAATTATAATAAAAATCATATTAAAGTGATCACTTACACAGTAAACAATAATAGCAAAATTTTACATGCATCCAGCCTCAGATTTATAATAAAGAAAAATTGCAAATAATCAAGAAATAACTCAGAATTATAAGAAGTAGTCGTTGTCTTGATAAATTTGAAAGAAAGCAGTACATAGCAATGGTATAGTAGTAGTTTAACTGTTTGGGAGTCTTGTTTGTCTTGGTAAGTCAAATCAACATGAACTCGAAGCAAAATTCGGCTCCAAGTCTAAGATGAAAACAACAAAGATGAAAGCAGAACCCTACTAACATATACTGCAACTTCTTTGCAAGTTTTATATCATAAATATAAAAATGCCATATACTTTCTACAACGGTACTAAAAAAAGTATTAGTAAAGTGCTACCCCTAAATGTTGCTTGCTGATATTTTCAACTGCTTCTGTTGTGCTCATACAAATGAATGCATGCCTTATTCCACATTGCTACCAACCAAACTAAACATACAACAAGAGTCATTTTGGTTTTGTAAAGCAGAGTAATATTATTCTGGCTAAACATATTTCTGAATTCGTTTCTAATTTTTTATTTACTGTGTTTCTTGAAGGGAATAATATAAAAAAATCGCCAATAGGAAACATCCAATTAATCAGATTCAGATCCTTTTTGGTGGAGTCATTTATATTAAAAAAACCTTTAGTACCATTAATAATTATCTACAGAAAACATTTAATATCATTTAACTATACGATCTAGTAGTACCAAGTATATTACACTATGATCTTTTTCCAAGATAATGAGTAATGAATCTATTTTGAGTTCGATAAAAAAATTTTGAATTTCTAAAATTGAACCTAGTAGCTCATACACATGCCATAACAAAGGGCCTTCTAGCCTAGCTTAATCAAACAACGTAGAATTTGAACAATATCACCCTAAAGTTCTCAAAGTCATCTAGCCTTTCCAATACTGTCTGGCTTCCTAATAGTACTTTATTTAGTGTTTTGTTGATTGCTAGAAATTATGTCAGCAAGGAGAATCACACCCTAATCTGCAAGAATTTTCTATAATGAATTTGATCATAATTTCTGCAAATCATATCCAAGTAAAAAGTATCATACAATGGTTGAAAAAAACAAGTGAACCGATGCCGCAATATAAATACCAAATACATGAAGACTTGTCAAATTTCGCCACTAAAAATTTAAACTTGCACCAATACAATTATTTGAGTATCAAACTAATTTTGTCAACTATTTAAGTTCATTTCCTGTAACAACACTTATTAATTTCATAACGCAAAAATCTTATAGTAAATATGGACATAAACTTTTGGCATTCAATGAAGATTCACAATAAGTCACCAGAATTGTATTTGAACTAAGCATAAAATTAATACAAGAAATAGTGTTATCAAGTTCATGAGAACCACAGGAAGGCAAACCCACTTTTCTGTCTACAGTTTATTGATGCTCATGGAAAATATGAAATTGATAACTCATGAGAAACAAGACTAAAAATAGAGCAGAAGATAAAACTGTATTAGTTTTCTATTTTGGACAAATATTTCTATTTGATTTAAACAACACAGTTTTCCTTTAAAGACACACTTTACAAGTATTATCACATTGCAAAAACAAGCGGTAGTTCCTCTACCAAACATAACCAACCCACAAAGCTAAGAGCAAAGTACAAATCTAGGTTGCACAGACACGCCCTGAGTGTTTGATGCGGTACAAACACAGACACGTGAACACATTAATTCTCAAAAATATATATTTGGACACTGACGGGACACGACGACTAAAAAATTGTACAAATGTAAAATTTTCCACAATTACATAAATTTTAATAAAACTCATATCACCTATGCTCATTTAGAAACTTAAGTTACTACTAATTATATAAATTTTGTAAAAAAGAAGATACCAAAATTATGAGGACAAAATCAGCTCACAACACAAAACAATGACAAAGTTAAGAATTCCACAAGTTTCATAGTCAGTCAAATAGGAAACAAAACAAAGAAACAATACAAGATAAGCTAATCTAATAAGAAGACTGAATTAAATGCAACAATAAAAGGAGATTAGATTGTGAGTAAAAATGACTATTTAGTTGCGTTGTGATTTGATGCAAGAATTTGGTTATTTATTTTCATCAAATTTCTTAGAATTGTCCGTGTATTATAGGTACAAATTCAATGCACAACCATCAATCCCACATCAAATTACTAACTCCAATTATCACTGCCTTTACAAACTCTACCACTCAAACATCATTAACATTGATAAGTGATAACCCAAAACAAGTGTAGAATTCAATAATCAGACAGACCTAATCATAAACAAACTCAATACCCTACCAAACCGCAAATCTGGGTCACCATTCTGATTTTCACAGCTTAAAAGTGCATGCAAAAGCATTCATTTTCCGTTGTTATCTTTTTAAATGCCAGATAACACTATGACATAGATGGCCTACAGCAACCAAAATGGCCGGTGTTGCAATATTGAAGAAAAAAACTATGTGTTGCAACACATATGAAAAAGTGTGGAATCGTTGTTGCAAAAACTAAGAAAATGTATAAAATTCACTTTTGCCGCAACACTATTCGCTTATTGTTGTAGAATACACCAATGAACAGTGAAAAGATAGTGGCGGGACATTCCTCGTTTATATTTTGGATGGAAAATTGAAATGAAGAAAGTATAAAAATAATTTAATAATGTCAAAAAAATGTTTATAGATAATAATATATTTTTTTATAGATAATAATATATTTACTATATTAATATTACTTAATATCTTTTTGTTAATATTTTTTATCATAATCAAATATTATATTTTTTTACTAAATCCATTTTTGTTAATTAAATTATGATTATTTGTACTCCCTTCGTTTCAATTAAATATCTTTTTAGAGTTTTGCACTAGAATTAAGAATTGATACGAAAAGACTAAATTAACTTTTTATATTTATTACATTAAGTAATTGAGTCATAATAGGTTATTTCCTCTTTAACCATCTTTCTTTATATTTATTTAATATCCATAAAATTTTATTCCATTTTAATTATTCTTTTCTTATCCTTATTCTACTCATTTTTTAATTATTGAAATTAAAATTTAAGAATGAAAAATGATTATCGCACCAAATTAATTTATTATCATTAAAATGGATAGAATTGAAAGAGAAATAAAATAAATTTCTTAAATATAAAGAATAGAATTGATTATTATTAATAAGGGTAGATAATGAAAAATGAGGGAAAAATCAATAAATGATAATTAATTTGGGAAGATTTTAAAAAATTAAAGAGACAATTAAATTGGGATAGAGGGAGTATTATTTAAAAGGATGAATAAAATCAATGGATCTAAATTTAATTGAAGTGAAACAAAATAAAATTAAAAAGAGTAATTTATATATAAAATGAAGAAAAAATTTGGAAAAAGAAATTGAATTCTAAAAAAACATTTACAGAGAGGAAAAAAACATTTAAAGAGGGGGAAAATCCCTCCAATTCAATTTAGGTATCAAATCTGCGTATTCCCCATCACCTGGAGATCTCGCTCTTGCCGAAGAGAAACGATAATCTTCCGCCTGCACTATGAAATCCCTACTGCAATTTTGTCGTTTGAGTGTCACCATCAAACCTTGCTTCATTATGGTTAGTTTTCGTTATCCTTCATTCAGTCATTTTCGTTATCATTATAGTAGTCGTGGTAGTTCGTTCGATTCTCGCTGCGTCAAAATCTTCTCATCCTCTTCTCTCAGTCCTTAATTGAGTAACTCTGCTGCATTGTTTAGACGGTTAAAGGTAATACTCTGTGGGGTTGTTTTCTATTTTGTAGAAATATGCTTTATTGTATTTGAGATTTGTCGGGGTCACATAAATGGAAAAGCAGTTAACGAACGGCAATCATCAAAATATGCAAATACGGCAAACACCGATGAACAAACAATAAAAGATTTAATTCTTAGTTAGCCTTGAGTTTGCATTATTAAAACCTTATCACCATAATCTGTTTGTTCTGTTAGATATTAAGAGACTCATGTAATTTGGCACGTAACAAAGTCAGTTTGGGGAGAGGAAGATCTTCCTTGTATTTCTTTGGCCACCAGTACATCTACTATGCACAAACTTCGGTAAGAGTCCTACCGTGGTCTTGATTATTGTCTTCCCTTGTTAGTTGTTATAGTCATCAACTCACAATTTACTAGTTACAACTTACAATTAATTATCGAAAAACCGTTGAACCAAATATGCTCATGAATATAGCAGAGTTTTGATTAATTTTACTTTTTTCAATTAAGGTCTATTTTACTTCCTAGATTTGAAATAGCAGAATGCGAAATGGTGAAAGAAATAGTTAGAAGTCAAGGAGATGAAATTGAGGCTGAGATTATATTTAATCAACTGAAACATTTGGAGCTCCGTTGTTTGCCAAAACTCAAAATATTCTGCTCTGGGAATGCAGCCTTCAGTTTCCCGTGTTTGGAATGTTGAGGGCTTTGAATTTCACGAGTTCCCTTCTCTGGAGCAATTAGCATTGGTCACCGAGCAGCAACTTAGAAACACTGACTTTGGCTACAGGTATCTCTTTTATACTTAATAGTTTCATTCTGTTAGCTCAATAAACTTTGAAATTGAATTTCTTTGAGTTTATTGCATTTTGTAAATGTTACTCACAGTGTTGTTAAAAGGCGCTGAGGCGCTCAACTGAGAGCTGAGGCGAGGCGAGGCAGAGCTAGACCGCCTCTCTGACCTCAAGGCGCCGCGACATCAAGAGGCGACGCCTAAGCAAGCGCCTCAAGGCAGGTATTGAGGCGCTCGACTCAGCGCCTCATTGAAGAGGCGTGTAAATTTGAAATTAATCATGAAATAATTTAACTAAAAAAAGGACAGATGCTTTTTATTAGGTCTTAATTGAAAGAAAACACTGAACATGGAAATAAATTACTAACATTCATGTTTAGAATTGATTTAGAATAGGAGATGACCTTTTTATCAAATTTAATTAAAATAATAAAAACTATACATGGAAAGGAGAGAAAGTAGGTTTTTTAAAATAAATGAGCATCCTAATTAGAATAGGCAATGACATTAACTTTAAATCTTGATAATCTATTTAAGAACAAACTGAGAGAAGAAAGTTATGTTCAACATACATCTCTAATGTTTCAGCATTTTATATCGTTCAAAATCCAAATTAAATATGGGGATGAAGTTGAAAGTGACAAGTCTACTGATAGAGAAGAGGAAGAAGAGGCTGACTGAGCTGGTGAAGGAGATACTTATCTTAGTTCATACGATAATGAGTAGTAATAGCTTTTGAAATAATGGCATAGTAATTTTAATTTTAATTTGAGAACTTTATACTGTTCTTGAGTTGGATTCTTTATTATCCAAAACTTTCTAAAGCACTGGCAAAGGCAATGTCCCAATCATATCCCTCCCCTAGTCCTTCATTGCAAGCCATAATATAATTTACAAAGTTCCTCAAACAAAACCATTGATTGCACAACAACAGAGGGAGAAGCCCTTCTAGAGTAATGGATAATAAAGAATCCAACTCAAGAACAGTATAAAGTTCTCAAATTAAAATTAAAATTACTAAGCCATTATTTCAAAAGCTATTACTACTCATTATCATTTGAACTAAGATAAGTATCTCCTTCACTAGCTCAGGCAGCCTCTTCTTCCTCTTCTCCATCAGTAGATTTGTCACTTTCAACTTCATCCCTATATTTAATTTGGATTTTGAATGATATAAAATGCGGAAACATTAAAGATGTATGTTGAACATAACTTTCTTCTCTCAGTTTATTCTTAAATAGATAATTACGATTTAAAGTTAATTTCATTTTCTATTCTAATTAGGATGCTCATTTATTTTAAAAAACCTACTTTCTCTCCTTTCCATATATAATTTTTATTATTTTAGTTAAAATATGATAAAAAGGTCATCTCCTATTCTAAATCAATTCTAAACATGAACGTTAGTAATTTATTGTCATTTTCAGTGTTTTCTTTCAATTAAGATCTAATAAAAAGCACCTTTCCTTTTTTAGTTAAATTATTTCATGATTGATTTCAAATTTACTAGCTTCTTCAATGAGGCGCTGAATCGAGCGCCTCAATACCAGCCTTGAGGCACTCGCTTAGGCGTCACCTCTTGATGTCGCGGCGCCTTGAGGTCGGAGAGGCGGTCTAGCTCTGCCTCGCCTCAGCGCCTTTTAACAACATTGGTTTTGGCGGAGGGCATAATGACCCTATTAGTGTGGCCTTTGGAGGTAATAATATTTGGGCTGTAATTCCTAACTAGGACTTCTAGTTTATTTTCCTGATTGTTTATGGCTCTTGTGAAGACATAATGGAATTAATTAATGAAATAACTATTCGTAATGGTAGGGCCTTTTATAACCAAATTTACCATAGCCTTGAAGGAAATTGGCACATAAAAGGAAGTCGTTCGATCGTAGGTAATTATATGATGTGTATTCTTGCATTCATGTCATCAATGTTCACAAATATTTTTGCTTTTTGTTTTTCAATGTTATCATTTGAGTGTTACATATGGTAGTTTACATGGCGTTGTCATCGATTTCTTAACTTGCTGTTGAGGACTGCCCCACTAATGTAATTCAAAATGCGTTTCTACTTCACTTTGTGTATTTATTTATCTTTTATCTTCTTATCAATATGATTTGGTCGTATTTGATTATTTCAATCATGTATACTCATTGTATGACTCATATTTTCTTCTC
>CATIWQ010073234.1:0-19086 GCA_949673415.1 Euphorbia schlechtendalii | reverse complement strand
TGGATTAGCTCTTTCCAGGAATTAGAGTCCTGTGAGGCTTAACGTCCGGGGGACGGCCCACCAAGACACAGAGATTCGGGTCCGGGATAAGTTGCTTATTTCTTAAGTGATCACAATATATTACATCTACAAAAAACCGTTTTCTTTTAACTGTGCATATTCGCACTTATGTCATTTTTGAAGTTAAATGCATGATTCACTTGCGAAATATAAACCAGTCACAAAGCGGAAAAATAAACAATCCACAAAACCGTAAGTAAATGTGGAAAGTAAATGCAGAAAAATGAAAATTACAAGGCTTCAAAAATCGGGGGATGCAACCACCCGCTACCCTATTAATTACATTTTCTGTAAAATATGTGCAATACCCGAAGGAAAATAAATCCTAAACATAGATCTAATCTGTATCCACAAAGGTTAGCAAAGGGGATATATCACGTATGCTTGATTTGATTTTGATGAGGCCCGTGTGGCCTAATTAAAATATCGGCGATTTAAAGTTGTTAATAAAAACAGTTCATTTTTTATTTACATGTATGTTGGTCAATTTTTTAGTGAAAATGACCGCATGGCAAATAGTGAGGTCTGTTATCTAGGAATATGTTTTAATTCCCTTCGTTGGGGTATTCTAATACAG
This sequence comes from Euphorbia schlechtendalii, assembly GCA_949673415.1. Classification (NCBI taxonomy): domain Eukaryota; kingdom Viridiplantae; phylum Streptophyta; class Magnoliopsida; order Malpighiales; family Euphorbiaceae; genus Euphorbia; species Euphorbia schlechtendalii. The sequence continues at coordinate 18,449 of CATIWQ010073234.1, read as the reverse complement.
AAGTTAAAAAGAAACAAAAGAAGAAGAAGGAGAATTACAACATTATTTACAGTAAAATAAAATAACTCCTAGGTCAAAAATAAAAATTAACAAGAAAAGAAGATGAACATGGGATTTGCAGCTCTAGGAACTCAGAGGCTTTACCCTTTTGGCGTGAATCCACTTCGGCGTGTCCGTTAGATCCCCGGGAGCGTTCCTCGTTCGTTTTTGTAGTTTAGGTGAAAATATTGATGTAAAAAATCCAAAAATCTCCGTTTAATTCTTGGATTTTTAACGTAATTTAATTGAAAAAAAGATTGTTTTGTTGGAAAATAAAATGTTTATTTATCCAAAAGATAATCAGACTCGGGTTCTAAATTTGTTTTAGACCCGAGAATATCTGAGGATTTAAGAAGAAAAGATGAAGAAATTTGATTTCAAAGATGAAGAAATTTGGGATCCAAAAGTGTTTCTTGATCTGATAAAAAAGTTAGAAGAAAGTAATAAAAAAATGTTTTTAATTTTTGTTCTGAAAGAGAGGATTTTTCTCTTTTTAATTTTCCGTCCTTTGTACTAAAAAAGACCCGACAATTTATAGATGAAAAAATCCAGAAAAATACAAAATAAAGAGCCTCGCACGCGAGGGGTCTCGCGTGCGAGACTCCCTCACGAGGCCTCGCGGGGTCTTCCACGAGGCTCCCTCGCGAGGGCTCGCGGGAATCCTGCGAGGCTCCCTCGCGAGGGCCGCGAGGGTCACCTTGGACCCTCGCGGGGAGGCCCCGCGAGGGTCGCTAAGGACCCCCGCGGGGATCCCCGCGAGGGTCGCTAAAGACCCTTGCGGGAATTCCCGCGAGGGTCGCCTAGGACCCTCGCAGGAAAGCCCCGCGAGGGTACCACACGACCTTCGCAGGCAGTCCCCGCGAGGGTCCCTTAGGACCCTCGCAGGGAGTGCGGGCTGCCTCGCGCAGCTTTGCGCGAGGCTGCCCTTCGCGAGGCTGTCTCGCGCAGCCTCGCGCGGGCTGCCTCGCGCGAGGCTACCTCCGCACGTGATTTTTTTTTTCTTTTTTCTTTTAGTTAAATAATTTAAAACGTCCGAGGAGGATTCCCATATGAAGATCGTCGGATGGTCGAAAATCATGTGATTCGAGGATAAATTTCTCGAAAAACCATCATCATTGAACACGCGAGCTGGTACAAAATCCCGTGCTCACACCAGCCTTCATTTTATTTATCGAATCCAAGAAGTTTGAAGGTGCCGAAGGAGATGATTATTGGATGATCGCAATGTAAGAGGAATTGGATTAGTTCAAGTGCAATGATGTTTGGGATCTAGTTACTAGGTCTAAAGGGTAATCAATTATTAGCACCAAACGGGTATTCAAGAACAAGCTAGATGAAGATGGCATTATTGTCAGGAACAAGGCCATGCTTGTTGCTCAAGGCTACAACCAGTAAGAAGGCATCGATTATGTTAAGACCTATGTACCAGTAGCCCGTCTTGAAGCTATTCGAATCCCTTATGCTTTCACATCCAATATGAATTTCAAACTATTTCAAATGGATGTCAAAAGTGCTTTCCTGAATGGATTCATTTAAGAAGAAGTCTATGTTTTCCAGCCTCCAGGCTTTGAAGATGCGAAGAATCCTAAGCATGTCTTCAAATTGAAGAAAGCTCTTTATGGATTGAAGCAGGCTCTAAGAGCTTGGTATGATAGGCTGATCGATTTCTTGATCAACAAAGGCTATGAAAGGGGTAAAGTAGATACAACTTTTTTTATCAAGCGAAGGAAAGAAGATGTGTTGCTTATCCAAATATACATTGATGATATTATATTTGGAGCAACTGATGAGAAGCTGTGCAAGGAATTTAGCAAGCAGATGAAGAGCGAGTTTGAGATGTCGATGATGGGAGAGATCTATTTCTTTCTTGAATTTCAAATCAAGCACACTAATGATGGAATCTTCATCTGTCAGTCCAAATATGCTAGAGAAGTTTTAAAGAAATTTGACATGGAACTTTTGAAGCTAATGTCCACTCCAATGGTTACAAATACTATATTGAGTAAAGATGAAGCTGGTAAACCTATGGATAGCAAATTCTACTGAGTAATTTTCAATTCTCTTCTTTATCTCACGACTAGTAAGCCAGGCATACAATATGTTGTGTGCTACAGTGCTCGGTATTTAGCTGACCCTAGAGAATCTCACTTAGCACCTGTGAAGAGGATTCTCAGGTACTTGCAAAGCTTGATTGAAGCATGTCTGTGGTATCCTAGTAGTTCAGATTCCACTCCTAGGGGATTCATAGATGCTAATTATGGTAGAGATAAACTCGACAGGAAGAGTACAATAGGAGGATGTCATTTCCTTGGAGAGTACCTTGTCTCTTGGTACAGTAAGAAGTAAACTTCTACTGTGCTGAGCACAGTTGAAGTTGAGTACATGGCAGTAGGAAGTTGCGTAGCACAATTGCTTTGGATAAAGCAGTAACTGGAAGATTATGGTATCAAGTTTAATTGTCTCGAGGTTATGTGTGATAACAAGAGTGTAATTGATTTATCCAAGAATCCAGTTAAGCATGGGAGAATGAAGCATGTCAACATTAAGCATCACTTCAGTAGAGATCATGTGCTATGAGGAGATGTTAAGCTGGAGTATGTTCCATCAGAGGAGTAGCATGCTGACATCTTCACCAATTCATTGCCAAAGGAATAATTCTATGTACTGAGGCAATTGATTGGTATGGCTAATCCACGATGAAGAAGTAGGATGAAAATCTCAGAAATTTGGCTAATTGTTGGAGATCAAGCATGAGATAACACATGGATAACACCATCAAGTTTTTTAAAGAAATGACATGAGGAACAGTTTATTTGCATTTTTCAAAAAGATGCATGAATTGGAATTGTTTTTCTTCTAATCTCATAGTTTATCTAAGGCGATTAATTTAGAGGTCAATCACAGCGTTCATTTTAATCAAAAGTTGAGATCGTGACATGTATCAAGGAGAGATGAGATCGTTTAAATAAGTTGAATAGTTGAAGAGAATGGGTCACTTGCTTTCTGCAAATTTGAATCATCAGAGCATTTGAACCCTAATTTCTCCTTCTTTCAATCTTCTCTCAAAATCTCTCAAATGAAAAGAACCAAGACCACCTTCAAAATCCAGAAAACTACTGTAATGATGATTATTATGAATGTGGAAGGGAAAATAAAAAAGCTTACTCTTAAAGCGGGCACTTCTTTAGAAATAGTAGGTTGGGAAGATGGCTTGGATTTTTATCCAGTCTTTGAAGTGAACTATGAAGTATTACTACTCAACAAAACCATGCACCAAGTCATAAAGTAGCAACACCTTAGTTCCTCCTTATGGATGGAGGGTCCAGCAATAACAAGCATCATTAGGGCCTTCTATACTCATCTCTACATAATAGAAGGTTTTAATGATGTCCTACTGATGGACTTTGAAGGCAAATCAACCTTGATTTGTTCTTAGTTGATTAGGAGCATCCTCAACATGCCTAATTCTGGCACCCAGCTCCGCAAATCCGGTGATGAAGACACCATTATCATTCCCGAGGATTGAGAACTCCCTTCCAACTACATTTCAGGGGAGATAGCCGCTAGTGGGATGTCATGGACAATGAGGATGTGCCATGAGCTGGTGGTGAAGCTGCTGCTACCCAAAACAGGCTCGCTGACTAATTACACATATTTCAAGCATTGTGTGGTCTACCATATGGTAGAGGGTAAGAAGCTCAATTGGCCAGTGGTAATTCTTCACCACTTGACAAAGCTGACTACCGTCTATTACTATGGTTACCTCATAACTGAGATTATGAGGGTAGTGAAAGTCGATGTGGCTCAATTTTTGGGGGAGTCCAATGAAACAGTCTTGCCAATGAAGAAAAGGCTAGAAATGTCACATTTTAGCAAGCTAGCTCACAACAAGGTTCATGCTAGGTACACCAAGGCTCAACAAAGGCGAAAGCTGAAGAGTGTGCTGACAGTATTGCCTATGGACACCCGCAAGGAGGAGGAGGACTAATTCATAGTGGACTATGAGAGTGATGACTAGAATCATGTTTTAATCTCCAGCATCTTGGAGAATGTGACCACCACTCCCTCCAGAGTAGAGAAGGCTGCTTCCTCTAAGGCCAAGGGGAAGAGTCCAGTGAAGTCTAGTGATGCTCCTACTCAGCATCAAAGAAGGAAGATGCAAGCCAAAACCCATACCCAAAGGGAGGCAAGGCTAAGTTAGTAGCTGTGTAATAAGCTAGGGTGAAAGAAGAAGCGGTTGACGCTAATGAGACCCTACAACAAAGGAAGCGCAAAATGGTATTCTTAGAACATACTGAGGAGTAGGGCGAGGCCAAGAAGTCTAGAGATGAGAACCAGCTTAGGTTCAATGCTGCTGAGAACACTTCCAACATTTTTGCCAAACTTAAGGGCACTCAGCATAAGCATTCTGCCACCAAAAGGCCACTGTAGAAAAATGTGCAGGTGGTGAGCAACGAGGAGGATGATGGAGAAAACTTTACCTTGATTCTAGAGGAGTCTAATTCTTAGGACCCCAGCATCCCCACTCCTACATTCACTCATGTTGAGGAGCCTTCTTCTCAGCATGAGCAACCTCAGGCTAACCCATCCTTGGGTCAAACAGCTAACCTAGAGGTTCCACAAAATCCCACCTCCTCATCTTCACCTATAAATCCTCAAAACCCTTCTCTTATAAATTCTTCTAATCCATCAGGTTCTACTCCAGTAGATCTTAAAATGTAGAAAATTCCTTCCCCTTCTAACTCTATACATTCAAAATTCAAATCTCTTCACCTGAAAATAACCAGGATTATTTTCCTCCATCACCAGTACATATTTCTTCCACACGTTCTCATGTACATTCTCAACCAACAACTAACTTTTCCAAAGCCATTGGACCTTCTATTCCACTCAAACCAACTTCTTCATCTGTACATGGTTCTAAACCTACCCATTCTTCAAACCCATCCACAAACCCCTTAACTCCTCTGGTTAGGGAAGTTCCCAACACTGAGTACTCTGCTTAGCAGGGATAAGTATGTGGTCAAACTCCTGAGGCAAATTTTACAGCCAATGACGCACCTGAACCCAGCAGCAAGCCAGCAATGGCTGGTACATCTTTCTTGGCACAGATCTGAGAGTAAGTAAGGAAGTAATTTCCTGTGCTCAAGATTGATGTTGAGTTAGATGGAGCAGCAGGCAACATGCTACTTGCATAGGAATTAATGGACTTATCGTCAAGGCCCAAGGTAAAATTACCTGAATTCGAACAGAACACAAGTGTGCCTAGTGACTCTCTATACTTTGAGGAGTTTGAGAGGATCCAAGGTAGCTTGTTGGTTATTAGAAATCATTTAGCAAAAGAGAGTGCCAAAAGCCTAGTAGATAAGATGGTGCTAATCTTGAATGGGTTAATGGACTTTGCAGCTCAGCTTGGGGTAGCTACTACATCTATTCCCATGTAATAGTGAATGGTGTTGCAGGAAAGATAAAGAGTAGTGTAGACACTGCTACTGAGCAGCTGAGTCTCTTGAGTACTAATATAGCTACTCAAGTGATACAAATCCATGAGCTTGGTAATGAGCATGCCAAAATAAAGAGGCTAACTGGTCGCAAGATTGAGGACATCTTGAAAGAGGTAGCATCTATAAAGGACATGAGCCATAGCATAGCGAAGATGGTGGAATCCGAGTCACGGTTCTTGCTTGTGCATAATAACAAGTAGGATGAAGTCCTCAAGCTCTTAAAGGATATCTCTCGCAAAAGCTGGACAAGGCTCCTATCATGAACATTGATTCTCTCAACTCTAAGATAGATACCCTTCAACGAGAGGTCACTGATCACATAATGAAGAGAGTCTCCTCATCTTAGAAATTTTTAGTAACTACCATGGGAAAGATCTTTCCAGACATGCCTTTACCAAGTGTGCCTCTAACCGAATCCTTCTGCCCTGAGATCAGAATGTTAATCCACACGAAGCTGAATGTCATTAAAAATAAGGTGGAAGATTTGACGAAGAAGGTGGATTCATTACTCAGGATGGGAGAGCTGGATGAAAAAGACATAGACTACACTTCAAAGTGTATCGAATCCATTGGTCCCAAGATTCATGACATTGAGTCTCAGTTGAAGATTGCACTGATAGCAACAGACTTTTGTGGCCTCCTTCAGTGTTTTCAATAGTTTGCTAGTCAAGTTTTTTACCAGATAGCTCATCTCTCGCATTGCCATCATCTTCTTCTCAACGAGATGAATGACTAAGGCTTCCTCTCAACAAAAGGCAAGGAGCAATTAGAGCAGGAGATTTCCCCGTAGATCATTGGCCAGCAAGAGAGCTTCCAAGTTGCACTCGATACCTTTAATGTCTGTTTTGATCAAAATTTTCAAGGTCAGATAGCAAAGGGGGAGAAGATAGTTGAAGATGTGCTTAGGATGGCAAATCTTGATAAGGGATCTCTTCTAAGGCACTATCATCTGATGCATCCTTCGAACAGGCCAAGTCAGGACAAGAACAAGATTGTAGGATCCTCCTCTTCCATGCATAAAAGATGTTTTAGGCCAAGATCTAATAGATGTAGAACTTGTAATAGGGCTTATTGTAATCTTAGATTAGGACATACTTTATGTACTAACTAAGTCATTTTTTATATATGAATAAAATTACAAGTTCCTACCTCAAGTTAAGATCTTCTTAACTTTTTATCCTGAGTATGTTTTTTATTGTATATCTAACTATGTGGTATAAGAAAACATACAAGAGACCAAACCTTTGAAGATGAAGCTGAAGTAAACAATTATCCCAATCTAAAAGAAATCCTCTAAGTATGGGGGGAGCTGAGCTGCTTGTAGAAGACTCATGTAGTATGGGGGAGCTCAACCTGACTAAGGGAAGTCACTCGACACAAGGGAGTTTTACATCACCATCAGGTATTCTGTAATCTCTGAACTATTTGTTCAATTAACTTCTTCTACTACCTAGTTTGCTATCTGTCCAAAATGGGGGAGATTGTAGAACCCAAGTTAATAGTACTTCACAATACTGAATAGTTTTAGAAATAGCAAACTATCTAGAATAGTGAAATTAATTGAGTACTAAGTAGACTCTAAATTAATAAAGCTGACTTGACTACATTCAAAGAAGAATAACTCAGTTTTGCTAGATGATTAATTAAGTTATGACTTAGAGTAGGAAAAGCTGAGTCTATGTTGAGTACTACATAGTTTAGAATTACTTCACTCAGCTCATGCTAAGTTCTGCTTTTATTTAATTAAAAGCACGTTTTGTTTGACACATAGAGACTTTATGACACATGTGCTACTAACGTTATCTATGATGGAATAGAATATTCTTTTAGTGCTTTTTAGGATAAAAGGCATGGAAATTAATGAAGATTCTTGTGGTCCTCACAACGTCAAAAAAGTCAGTATGGTTGTCAGAGATTCCTCGCTGCAGTCCAAGTAAAAGGAAATTTTGTTATGCACTGCATCTCAAGTGTCTCCGCGTGATTCTGCCAACGTTAGTAGGGTAATTTAATGGGAAGACTCCACGTTGCATTCTAGTGCACCTCTCTCAAAACCAGATTGCTTGAAGATAAATGATAATTTGTCAATGGAATTTTATGACATCTCAATGTTCAAATTTTATCTCTAAACGTCTTGGAATCTATCTCCAATGAAAGATTCGAAAGATTAGAAGAGATGAGAAATTGAAGATCAATGATAACATAAAGTTTGCAATGGCTACTTTGTAGAGCTTCAAAGTATAAATAGAAGACTGGAGCAGACATTCAAACATGGTGAATCACCTCTAATTTCTCAAGAGCTAAATTGCTACGCAAATCACTCTAGATTCCAAAGAAATTCCACCGTAAGCAATCAACAAACATTAAAAGTCTCATCTATTTATAATAGAGTGAAATTACTTAGATTAACATTGTAAGGATTCAACACTTCTATAAGTCAAATTCAGTTCGCATTCCTATATTAATCTGAGTGTCAGTTTGGGAAGGGTACCAAAATTGAGTTGAGCGGTAGTTAGACAGAAAGGTACTTTCTGTAATAGTGTCTACCCACTGTAAAGGCTTCTTTGCCTATTGAAGGAATGAGATACTAGTGGATTAAAGCTCAGAGACGGTATCCGGTGACTAGTGGTAGGCTAGGGGCTGAACCAGGATAAATCTCAAGTGTTGACGTTCTAACTTTAAGCATTTACCTTGATCAGTGATCAGCTCATTCATCTCTCTCTCTCTCATTCATTTTACTGCTTATTATCCTATATGTGCTGAGTAAGTCTTACTCGGCTTAAGATTGAAGATAAACTATGCCAGCAAAGCTGAGCAATTTATTCATTTTATATTGCACTCAACACGCATACTCAGCATGCATATAAAAACCAAACTTGGCGATTAAACTTTAAAAATTTAAAAGTAACCAAGATTAAGCATTCACCCCTCCTCTACTATTGTTAAGAGCCCATTTACGGAACAACATTCAAAATTCAGAAATTAGCTCTCTCTCCAAGTCTTCCCCCCCTTTTTGTTTAAATATGAGCCTTCTTTTGTAGGAGAGCTCCCTTCAATCCAAATTTTTGAAAATCATCATAATTTACCAATTTTTAACCTTTTTACCCCCCCAATCTAAGGGAGGATAACCCTCTCCAGCCACTCTATAGTGTGCAGCATGCTGGAGAGGTCAACTAAGGGTATAAGGGCCCTAGAGGACTATTACATCCATTATTCATGAAATTCTGCAATTCTGCCTCTGTTGACTTAGCGATATTGGTACCGATGTTGCAATGCTGACACCGATATTAGCAACATCGGTACCGATGTTGTCTATGTCAGTGTCAGCATTACTTTTTCTGGGTAGATTCTTGCTTAATTCAAGTTTATTTTCAATTGGGGTGGCAATATCGATGTCACTATTGCAATACCAACAACGATGTTTCCAATGCCAATACCGATGTTGTTACATTAGTATAGGCATCAAGTTTAATTTTACCCTAGTTTTGACTAAAAAGAACTGGCTAGGATTTGAAAGAAACAGTGAATGCTTCTCCTGAGGACCTCCGAGACCCTGTCAAAGTGGAAGACAAGCAAAGGAAAATATATTACAGCTTCATCTTTGAACTCGCTAGTGGGGATCACATCCCATGCTAACAACATGCATCAAAGTTTTTAAGAAAATTGCACCACTAAAAATGGTACGAGTTTTCCCAACGTTAACTTTAAAATGGACCTTTGGACCATTTTAGAGTGTGATAATCATGATATGACCATGAAACACAAGCATCAACGTTTTCATGAAAATCGCACCGCTAGAAAACGATGCTAGTTTTCACAACATTTACCTTAAAATCCACCTTTAGACCATTTAAGAGTGTGATAATCTTGATATGACCATAAAAAGCATACGTCAAAGTTTCCATGAAAATTGCATCTTCGAAAAAAGATGCAAGTTTTCACAATGTTGACCTTAAAATATCAACCTATCAATAATTTTAGAGTTCGATAATCATGGTATGACCATAAAATGCATGCGACAAAGTTTTCACGAATATTACACTCCCAAAAATGATGCAAGTTTTCCCAATGTTGACCATAAAATCGACCTTTGGACCATTTTAGAGTGTGATAATCATGATATGACCATAAAACGCATGCGTCAAATTTTTCATGTAAATTGCCACCTCGAAAGACATGTGAGTTTTTCCAATGTTCTCCTTAAAATCGACATTTGGACCATTTTAGAGTGTGATAATCATGATATGATCATAAAATGCATGCATCAAATTATTCACGAAAATTGCAACCATGGAAAACGATGCAAGTTTTCGGAACGTTGACCTTAATATCCACCTCTAGACCATTTTTAGAGTGTGACAATAATGATATGGCCATAAAACGCATGCGTCAAAATTTTCACCAAAATTGCCACCCCAAAAAATGATGCGAGTTTTCGCAACATTGACCTTAAAATCTATCTTTGGACCATTATAGAGTGTGATAACCATGATATGACCAGAAAACTCATGTGTCAAAGTTTACATGAAAATTGCACCCCTGGAAAATGATGCGAGATTTCGCAAAATGGACATTAAAATTGACCTTTGGACCATTTTAGATGTGATAATCATGATATGTCCATAAAAGTCAAAGTTTTCACGAAAATTGCACCCACGGAAAATGATGCGAGTTTTCGCAACGTGGACCTTAAAATCTACCTTTGTACCATTTTAGAGTGTGATAATCATGATATAACAATAAAATGCATGCGCAAAAGTTTTGACAAAAATTGCCACATAGGAAAATGATAACAATGTTTGCAACATTGATCTTAAAATCGACTTTCAAACCATTTTAGAGTGTGATAATCATAATATAACCATAAAATGCATGCATAAAAGTTATCACGAAAATTACACCTAGTGAAAACAATGCGAGTTTTCACAAAGTTGACCTTAAAATCCACTTTTGGACAATTTTGGAGTGTGTTAATCATGATATGACCATAAAACGCATGCATCAAAGTTTTAACGAGAATTGCCACATCGGAAAAGGATGCCAATTTTTGCAACGTTGACCTTCAAATCGACCTTTAGATCATTTCAGAGTTATAAAATCATGATATGACCATAAAATGCATGCATTAAAGTTTTCACAAAAATTTCACCCTCAAAAAACAATGCGAGTTTTCGCAATGTTGACGTTAAAATCGGCCTTTGGACCATTTTAAAGTGTGATAATCATGATATGACTATAAAACGCATGCGTCAATGTTTTCACGAAAATCGCACCCCCAAAAATGATGCAAGTTTTCACAACGTTGACCTTAATATCATTCTTTGGACAATTTTAGAGTGTGATAATCACGATATGACCATAAAATGCATGCATCAAAGTTTTCACAAAATTTGCCACATTAGAACACGATGCTAGTTTTCGTAACATTCACCTTAAAAATTGACCTTTGGACCATTTTAGAGTGTGATAATCATGATATGACCATAAAATGCATGCGTCAAAGTTTTCAGATAAATGCACGCTCAAAAACGATGCGAGTTTTTGTAATATTGACCTTAAAATCAGCCTTTGAACCATTTTAGAGTGTGAAAATCATGATACAATCATAATGCATGCGTCATAGTTTTCACGAAAATTGTACCCCTGAAAAATGATGTGAGTTTTTGCAACATTGACATTAAAATTGACATTAGGACCATTTTAGAGAGTAATAATCATAATATGACCATAAAACACATGTGTCAATGTATTCTCTATCCTTATGAGGAAATGGTCTAGAAACTCAAGATGCTATTATCTGGTCATAGACATTACCAACAATTCATCAACTTAAACATCGACCTCCTTGTAGATCATATCATGGAAGTCATCAAGGCCCACTATAAGTTGAGCATGTACTTTTCTAACCAAATAGCATGACTTTGTAGTAATGGACACCCCATATTATGATGAAAGTTGTTTTGACTTTGTTAATAATATCCATGAGAATTTAGTTATAGCCTGAGATCTCATCCATGAAAGAGTGCATTGTACCCCTTGATGCATTAACTACCATCACATCGATATGAGGTATTCATAAGTCATCCTTTTGGTGATGCTTTATTCAAATCTCTAAAATCCATGCATCCCTCAATTTCCCATCCTTCTTAGCCATGAAGACAATGTTCAATAGCCATGTCGAGCATTCAACAACCTCGATGAACTTGTCTTCTATTTGCTTCATCACTTCTGCTTTAACCTTATCGACCAATTCAAGAAGCTGTGAATGCAGCTGTTACTTCACTCGCTTGAACATTGGATCGGTTGGAATGTGATTCTTAGAAATCTCCCTTTCGATGCCACACATGTGTTCATGGGACAAAGCAAAGAACATTTTCTATCTCTCTCTTTTCACTAAGGTTTAAATCATGTGACGCCTAAGAACATTTTCTATCTCTCTCTTTTCATTAAGGTTTAAATCATTGAATATAGTTACAGTTTTAGGTAATTCATTTGTACCCAAATTAATTTAATGCTAAGAGACATCGTGAATGCTAAAGACATTATGGGTGGATTCACATGAATGCATGGTGCTTTTAGGCAAAACATCGAATAACTAAGAAAAATCCTAATCTTTCATTTCATTAAAATCCTTAAAGGCTGAGTTGTTTACATCATAAATGGTAGAAATATTGAAAATTACATCATCCTCATATTCATCCTCCACATGTAGAGGGCCTTCATTGATTTCTTCCTCAGTAGTAGCCTCCTAATCTACAACAGATGGATCAATAATAATTGGAAAAGCAGTTGTAGATAACGTACCTTTTACAGTAACGATGGCTCGTGCAGTTGTAGTTGGGGGAGCTTGAGAACAGGTGAGGGGTCCATAGAGGGGAGAAAATGAAGTACTCATAAAAGGAGAAGCATGATAAGTAGCAAGATAAACAACAACATGGTTAACTGATAAATGGGTCGAGGAGCAGCCCTCTTCATTAGGAGTGGCGATTAGGAATAAAGGAGTGATTGTAGAAGGATGGTTGCCTTTGAGTGGCTCATTAGGTAAATCAATCATAATACCTTTTAGGCTGAGTGCCAGATTCATCTCTTGATTTGGCTCAAATTCATATTTCCCTTGTTTGCATCTTCAATCATGGCCTTGGTCAATTTTTGAATGGTGACAGCGATCCGGCCTCCTTTAGTCCAACCCCTTTCCATCGTCTCTTCATCTAAATAGTAAGAGAATGAGTGAGGGATTCCACAACAGCTTCAATTTCCTCATCCATAGGATTGGGAGGAATATCATTGGTTGTTTACTCGGAATTCTTCTCATACTCAATGACTTCCATTATTACCTTCCCTTTCTCGTTAACAATAGCATGAAAAGGGGAGATAAGGGTTACTTCTTGGGGCATCTCTTGTCCCAACAAAACAACAATTCTCATTGTAGAACACATCATTAATATGCATATGTTGATGCTTATGGGGTTCATGATGATCCCTAAAAAGCTTGTCGGACACTCATAAGCTGAATGTAATGATTCTTCCTAGTATATAGAGGTCAAGAGACTAATGTGGTCTCTAAAAATGAGTTTGAAATGAATAGGTAAAATGGTCTTATTTACCTTGAAACAAGGGGATAAAGAGTGGTAAACCCTACCACGGTAAAATCCTTATGTTACACTACATGAGGACTTTATTTTTGGGTAATACAATGTGTTATACCCTTATGATGTATTTGTGAAAAAATAAATGAATGAATTGATGTTTATGTTTATTTAGTATTGCCAATGTGGCAAACTAAATGATTTCAGTACATAACTCAAATTGAGCATAGTTTTAGATACCGATTGAACATCGTAAAATGTTGGGATATGGTATGTTGACACGTTCCCTATGGCGACGTGACCTCAAACATCTTTATAACTAATGAATATTTAAGAGGTATCTTATGATGTTTAGGATTTATTCGTGATGTCACGATAAATCATGAGTTCTCTAAAACCTTAACCTAATAAAAGAATGAGTGTTTATGTGTTTAAGTTAGTGTCTGCATAAAAGAATATGGTTAGTGTGATGTACATAGTATGAAATATTGATTTTATTTAAATATGTAAATAGATGGAAAGCGACTAGACACATGGCACATAGCATGCACGCAATAATATTTCTATCAACCATATGCCTTCCACTTAATAAAGGGTTTGGCTTTGAAATTTAGGCTTGGATCATCTTGACACCACGAGGAACTCAAGGACATACCTGCATAAATAACCTAGAAACGTTTTGGTACACCCTATGGGAAGTTACTACGGCAATGCTATATGAGTTTTGTCACAATGGTTGCTGATGTAGAAGGCTTTCATTGCACTACAATACACTTCAAGCCTCTCCCTAAATAGGTGCCAATGAGGGAGGTACATGTGATATGGCAACAAGTGATCAACTCACTAGGCATCCTCGATCCCCATGGGGTTACAAGTGATACTTTCGTGGCTTCACGATGTATATATGGCATCCTCGCCTTAAGGCTAATCCATATAATGCATTTACTTTTAGTAAAATATTTTAGAGGTGGATAAACTCATTTAACGAATTTTTAATACTCATCAAAGTCTTTTAAACTTTTAAGTTTAAAAAGAAGAACGATCCCTAGTGGAGTTGCCATTGTGTGCAAACGACATTTCCGACCCACACAATCATTGTGATGGGACGGTTCCATGAGATGGAGCATGGGGATTTTACTCAAGAAAATAAAAGTTATGGAAAGGCATGAGGCCTGAACCCCTAGCCTATGTTACAGAGTCGCCACTCGGATAACCTATTCCAGGAAATTCGGTACAGACTAGATCCATTAAGCCTAAACTGCATTGATTCGATTTGGATGAGTTACCTACTTTGTCGTTATTTGAGTTAATATTACATACACGTCACCACTTTTAAGGTATTTTGATTAATTCCAGTCATTTTTGGTTTATGTTAGCATAACATCACACACATACGGAAAGCAATAAATAAAGTGGTAAAAAAATAAAGGAAATAAATAAATAATTACAAGGCTTCTAACCTATGAGGGGTAGGGCAAAATAATAATAGAAATCATGTTGAATATACAAATGATTCTAAATACAAAATATCTACAAATACATTTTTATTTACAATTACGATACCCAAAGGAAAACAAAACCCTAACATATTGCATCCACAATGGCTAGCTTGAGATATAACACAACATCATGGCATAGTTAGTGTGAGCGGACGACACGAAAGCGATGGGATGAGAGCGTGCTTGATGAGAGGTGTAGTCTACCGGTGTGTTTTTCTGAAAATAAAATATCGAGTCAGGTAACCAAAAGGTTTAAAAGAGAAAGCGAAAACGATTTAAATCGATCAAAACTAGAATACGATGTCTCGTACTGTAGTGTCGCCACCTGGATTAGCTCTTCTAGGAATTAAAGTCCTACGAGACTTAACGTCCGGGGGATGACCCACTAAGACACAAAGATTAGGGTTTGAGATAAGTTGCTTACTTTTTTTAGATGACATAAAATTACTTCCAGAGAAAACTGTGTTTCTTAATTATGCATATTCAAAATTATGTCATTTTCCTGTTTATAAAGTATGATTTAATGTGCACGCGGAAAGTAGTAAATCCATACATAAAGTAATAAATAAATGCGGGAAAATAAAATTATAAATTAAAAAACCTCGGGGGATCCAACCGCCCGCTTAATCTATTAATTACATTTCCTTTAAAATAATAAGTGCAATACATGGAGGAAAATAAAATCCTAGGCATGCATCTAACCTAATCTACCTACATCCACAAGGGTTAGCATAGGGGATATATCACAAGATGAATATTTACACATATGCTCGATTTGATTTTGGCGAGGCCCTTGTGGCCTAATTAAAATATCAGAGATTGAAGATTCTTATTTTTTGGGAAAAAAACTATTTGTTTCATAAACATGTAGATGCTCTTTTTTAATTAATGAAAATGATCACATGGTAGTGTAAGGTCTGTTATTCGGGAATAATTTTTTTGATTCCTTACTGGAGGTATTTTTATCAAACATGATGTATGCCCTAGAGGCAATTAGGGGTGATATATCCTAATTAGTTATAATGTACAAATGGTTTCGTATTATTATTATTAATAATAAAGGCATCTTTGTTATTTTTCAATGCTTTTATTTATTTATGTATCTCGCTGGTATCATTTATGTATAATATTATGTATATGCGCATTGATAAGACAAAGTCCGTGACTACTTCATAACATAAAAGTACAAGGACATAGTTGGAGTTATGCGGTTTGAGAACTGCACATATGTGTTACTACGATTAGTCTAAATATCCCTAGTCATAGTTTCATTGAGACTAGACAACAATGAAGCGGACAAGACTAGTATGTGTAGGCTTCCTCCTTAGATTAGATCCAAGCAGTTGATCTTATGAGCTGAAGGTGGTACCTTGAGTTAACACATGAATGTATTCAGGTAATACATTGGAGACCGCTATTAGACAGACACTCGAAAATAACTATATCCATGTGTTGGTGTCTTGTCTTATTGTAGCAGCAGTATAAGTATCCTTGGACCTGACATACTGGTTCCCTTATGTAGGAGTTACTATACTTTGGGTCGTACTTATTCATACCTTAGCGATCAGGATGATATGGGTGATTACGGGTATAGTGATGATCACATGTTGGTAAGCCCAGTAGTCAAGATGGGATCCATCGCTCCAGATATAGTGATATAATGGGAGATGTACGTTAGGGCCCCTTGTTGAAGAGACACACTTACAAACCTCTTATCAGAGTATAAGATTGATAGAATGGGTTTCTAGTCAATCTTGATACATTATAGCGAGTGGTGTTCTTCGTGAACAAGTCTAATTTCACGATAGCTACGGCTATTACATGAGCTAACACTTAATCCGAGCTCAATAAATTGGATGGTACTTAACCTTATAGATGGAGTGTATTGTATTTGTTACTGCTGCAGAATCGAATCAAGTCACAGGCATGTGACATTTCGAGTATCGGGGGATCATAAGCCTTTGCAAGAAAGCCCGTTTGATCGTCTAGAGTTATTCGGTACCATATCAATCAGGAACACTTAGCCTAAAGGTTCCCGGATAGGAAGCCTAGTTTATGTTAACCTCTAGTAGCTATATACTTTGGGATCCTATGAGGTCACACACACTTTGGGTCTTTATTGGACTGAGTAAAGAACCTATAGTCTGGGTCTATGCTAAGAATGTTGAGGATGTCAAAATCGTTAGATTAATTACTAATTGGTTAGACTAAAATAATAACTAAGGGGAATAAAAGAGAAAATAAGGAAAATTGTACGTAGCAGAGCAAGGGAATTTTTCCTGTTGTGAGTGCGCCCCTACGAACAAGGGATGTTAGGAGTGGGGCCTGGGTGGTTAACCCATAATTGTAAAAACTCATGGGTTAATAGCCCGAAGGGTAAGCCCACGCATGCTAGCAGGATGCAGGCCCACAACCACTACCTATGGCAGCACTTACGCGGGCTTGCCGCGCAAGCCTGCCAGGGCGTGGCTAGCAAGCTTGGGATTACGAGAAGGCCCGCAAGCCCAAACTTGGCCCACAAGGCAAGCTTGCTAGGGCTTACCTTCTGGAGGCAGCCATGGGTCAGTTTGCGGGTCCAAGGGACCCGTGCGACAAACTCGCATGTGGGATGGGAATATTCCCATCCCACATTATATTTTTGGGGGAGTCTACAACTCCCCCTCTCTCTATAAATAGGCCTCCCCTTCTCTCATTATTCCACACTTCAGCTTAGCCTTTCTCTTTGAGTTTGACATCTCTTTATTCATGAGTTGTGCGAGATCCTCCATGAGTTTCTCTAAACAACGAAGAATTTTGGAAGGTTCTTTCTATTTTGAAGTGAGCCTTCTCAGTTTATAATTTCGGGGCTGGTCTTCGAGTGATTGAGCTACTGCTGTCTACAAATGGGTTTTACCTCAATGAGGTTTGGGTCGGTGAAGATCCATGTGGATCAATCATAGAGGCTATCCTAGTTTGGAGGCTTGTGCTAATGGAGTTCAACCAAATTGCTCTAAGGGAATGTTGCATCCAAATCAAAGAGAGAAGCATGCATCAACTAGAAATGCTTTAAACTTAGATGTTAGTGTTTCTTTTATAAGTTTTATTAACCTATTGGCATCTATGGAACCTTTCAATTTAGATTATGTCAATCATGGCATGCTTAGGAGATCCTTTTAGGTTAATTTTAAGCTTTGAAAATCAGTCTTGCAATGTTGTATGTTCAATAATTGTCTTGATTAACCAGAATTGGTATCAGAGCCAGCCTTATGCTATGCATGATTGATCATAATATGTTGACATTGGTATTTTCTATGAACTGATCAAAATATGCTATGCATGACTTAAGTTTCAATTCCTGTTATAGAAATTGATGTGATAACTAGATTAAGGTTTTGCTCAAACTTAGTCTATGGGATTATCATATAAATTAATAATGATTTATCACAGATGTAAATGCTTTAACTGAGGGTCATCCCGTACATCACTTAATTAAAGAATGAAATCATTAAATTGTAGTTGTCCATGGTACAACGAATCGAAGTGCCCATGGTTATTTTATCAAGGATTGGCTTGGCTTCTCATTCAATTTAAGGGGGGCCTCTCCTACGTGGAAATCTCCATTGGTATTAGATTCAAAAGTACCCAAGGGACTTTTGTGACTTAGTTAATTTCTAGTATGGGAATTGGATTCCGCATATGGTTTAACAAATGTGGTTTAAGTTGTTAAATTAAAACTTATAGATATAGGTGCAATGACTTAAACATGGGCCTTGTTTGTTTTGCATGCTATGTAGAGTCTTGGCATAATGGAATTATTATGATTTCCAGTCATGAGCATGTTCCCT